>LPNX010600716.1:221634-264042 GCA_001517045.1 Pseudotsuga menziesii | reverse complement strand
GCACCCAACACAAGGAGAACCTTAATAGTACACCCATTCACCTTCTATTTTATAATCTATGAGGAATTAAATTTTATATTTATATATATTTTTAATTTTAAAATAGATAATTTATTAATTTATGTAAACCTAAATTAAAGAGAAATGATAATATTAAAACATCGTAATTCCTTTTTTTCATAATAAAAATGATATTCCTATTATTTTAAAAAAATATACTTTTATGTCGGCACTTTCAAAATGTTTTTAATATCAATGTCCAATTAGATCTAAGTGAATAATATGGGAAACAATTGCAAGCCCGTGCTCCCTCTCAATCTTCGTGATTATTTATTGGACTATGGCATTTCTACTCTATATCAGGCACAAAACAATTTGATAGGGACACATGGGTACTGGTTATCTGCAGAAGACTTAGATTTGGAGGGTTCCTCGAAAGATGCTTGGGATGACTACACAAAAGGCCTAGAACATGGCCGATTTCGACTCAATCAAGATGTTGACACATTGATATGGTCGCACAACAAGAAGGATGGTAATATCTTGGCTTCCTTGGTTTATGATTTGATCAACAAATCACAACCCAGTTCGTTTTGTGATGAGGTTTTAGTCAATATTTGGCGCTGTAAGATTCCCCTGAAGATCGGCTACTTCATCTGGTTGGCTGCGGAGAATAGAATTTTAACATGGGAAAATCTCACAAAAAGGGGCTGGATAGGGTCTGGCTGTTGTGTGCTCTGTAATTTAGATGAAGATTCAGCACAACACTTATTCATTGAGTGCTCCTTCATTAATTCAATTTTTTTCAACCTCTGTGATCGTTACATGTTCGAGCCTCCCTCTCGGGTCTGCACACTTAGAACCTTTTTGGGACATTGGTTCTTTGATCACTCTCGACACTCAGAGTTCAGCTACCTACCTCTTTTCGTACTCTGGTGTATATGTAAAGGACACGGTCTTTGTATTTTTGAGGGAAAAAAGGCCTCTGTCGTCAGTGTGATACACCAGGTGGACTACTTCTTGCATCTTTATCCTGTTCCACAAAAAAAAGCAAAAATTAGAATCGTGGGTACTTTCCCGACTCTGGTATATCCATGTGGTTTTTTCAACGAGGCTGCCGCAGCCAGTAAAGGTGGGGCAGGATTTTATGTGGCCCTGAAGGAATCACACTCTTTAAGTTTCTCGATGGGCTGTGGTCATAGCATGAACACCAAAGCGGATCTACTGGCTCTGTGGGCTCTATTAACAGTGGCAAAAGACATGGGAATACCTTCGATGAATATCTTCAGAGAATCAGGAGTCATCATAAGTTGGGAAAACAACCTATCTTCACTGGACTCACCTGTTTTGAGTCATTGGTGTATGGATATCAGGATCTTGATGTCATGTTTTTCTAGCCTACACATCAGACATACATATCGAGAGCACAATTAGCGAGCTGATTGCTTATCAAAGGAGGCCCTGCATTTTGCTCCTGGGTCAAGTACTTTCTCTGAATTTTTTGATGGTGTTTCAGACACGAGTGGTAATTTTCAGCTCTTTTAGAGCTCGGTGCCGGAACTAGGATCCTAACTATTCTTTTTGGAACCTATTCCCTGGTGGGATTTTTGTCTTAAGGAGAGGGAAACTCTGATAATGATGTTAGCGCTGTCCTCTCGATATGTATGTCAGATGTTTAGGATCGAATTGCAGATTGATGGGGTTCTCTGATCGGACCATTTTGGAGATTATCAGTATTTTCCTTTGTGGATGGATGGCTTTCTCATGTCATTGTATGCATAGTGTTCTCACATGATCAGTTTGTGTCATTGTTTATATGACTGGTTGTATGGTAGTCGTTCAACTTTGTCTTTTTTCTGGAAAGCCCACTACTGGAATGTATTTTTTATGTCCTTTGATTCATATGAATAACAAGGCCAGGATTTTTCATTCTGAAAAAAAAGATCCAAGTGAATAATATCTTATATATAATACATATTAACTATATAAAATGAAGTTATTATAGTTTTTTGATATTTTGAAAATATAAAAATACTTATGTAGTTATAAAACCTTTATGGATTTTTATTTTATTTTTATAAAATAAACGCGCTTCATTTGAACGTTTACGGAGACTGTAAACTCTACAATAAAATCTGAGTAAAATAGTTTAGTTTAAAAAAAATATTAATATAAAGTTTTTACTATTATTTAAAATTAATATAATAAATAATAAACATAATTAAAACTAATAATAAATAATAAACTTAAAATAATAATTAAATTTTATTACTTATTACATAAATTAAAGATTTGTTTGGATCATAAACAACCTTATCATAAGTGTATAGTATTTTAGTCTAAACTTCAAAATATATTGGAAGCTAAAAAGACATCAAACATTTTCACTATTTGTGTTTCCTTTTTATTATTTATTTAAGAAGTACATGTGGATGTCCATTTTATTATTACGCTAAAGGCGTTAAACAATGCAAACAAAGTCTCGCGATTGTAGTGAAGAATCTTTGTCGGTTCGACGAATAGGTTTTTGACAGATGTCTCACGTTTTTGGACATGTGTTTTGTTAACCGGGTTTTGACACAGGTTTATTTGGTAACCCGCGTGTAACTTTCTCGTTCTAAATAAAAAAACGAGATGTTGGCCCTAAAACCTATCTGCTGCTAATTTTGTTTGTGGGAACATGGAAAGGCTGCTAGGATTATTGCAGAAAGAGAGAACAATATCTTGAGGCTCTGAGCACGATGATAATTCCAAATCTCGAGCAGATAGTTAATACGACACTGTTTAGATGTACTTTCTAGATGTTGGGATAGAATTTCAACCTAGCAATTCTGGAGGCTAGCGATTTTAGGGGTTTCCTGTGATTTTCTATTTTAGAGGTTTCACGCTTCGTCCTGCGCATGACTTGATTCACAACCCCATCTCTTGTCAGACCGTTTGGATGCACCACCCACTATTTCCTATCAATGTCCTTCATTGCAACGTTCATCATTGTTTGATTTCTTCTGCCACCAGTTACCATGAAGTAGCAAGGGATGGACACGAGATCGAACGGGCATAACCACATCACGTCTCAGTAGAAAGCAAGGATGGAACATCTGCAGCTCTACACCAATCTCTCTACAAATTAGCCATACTAATTTCCATGTTTGAAGATTTATCTTGCCGAAGGGTTTACGTTGAGGGTTTGTCGGTTTAGTCCTCTGTTCAACTCGTTTATTTGTTTACGCCAAGGGTTTTTCAGTCTTGGTCCTGTGTTCAACTCCTTCATTTTTACATTCAGGGTTTGTGGGTTCATTCCTATGTCATCTCTTCATGGTTGGGTCACCTATCTATTGGGATGAATAAGACACCGTCGTTGTCGCTTCACCGTCAGTTCACCACCATCAATGTTCCCCCTAAATGCTCCATCGATGCATCGAGGGTCGTGGTTTCATTCAGACTTGGACTTGCATCTTAATTTATCTAGGAACGGTCGAATTTTTTGCCTTTTATGTGGCTTATCTACTAAGGCTTTTGAAGATCTTATCAGACTCTTTGATTCACCAGGGTTGCTACACCACCTTTGCTTTGTAACATCTATTAAAATCCTAAGGTAACCATTATTTGATATTGTTTTCCTTTCATTTTATTATATTTCTTTTGCTTATCTTTGTTTACACTATGGTTTTTTGATAAAGGTTTGGCCACCTTATCAAAATCATAGGTATTCTTTCACCCCGTTTAATTGATTTCGACAATAGTTGTGCTAGCAAAACATTCACTTATAATTTTAGTGCCTTTGAATTCATAAATTTTTTGCAATGAGAAATTTAATCCTTGGAATTTTTAGTTTTAGTCAATAATTTTGAGTCCACTGATGTAATTTATACAATCCCTTTAATGATCTTAAAACAAAATTAGATTATCTTGCATATATTTGATAGTGGATTTATTTCTAGTTTGAATTGCTATATGTTTATTGTCAATTTGAGGGTTTCATGTTGCAAGTTGTTCATAAGTGTTGTTCCCAATTGGCTTAACAAAGTCTCATGGAATAACATACATGAGACAAGGTTAACACATTGTAAAGCCTACCTATCCACCTCCTTTTTTACAGCGGATTTATTGCTAATTGAATTACTATATGTATAGTATCAATTCGAGGGTTTCATTGTGCAAGCTGTTCATAATTGTTGTTCCCAATTGGCTTAACAAAGTCTAATGGTGTAATGGACATGAGACATGGTTAAGAACCTATCCACCTCATTTATAACATCTAAATTTACGCATAATTCACTCCAGTACCAGTTATCCCTGACCATTTAAAATACCGATGGAGATAATTTGCTATATGTTTACTGTCAATTTGACGGTTTCATTGTGCAAGTTGTTCATAATTGTTTTTCCTAGCATTCACAAGCATGCATTGCATAACAAATACTTAGTAACAATTTTGTATGGGCTGGGGATACAATGGAGTCATGTTTAAAAAAATTGTTTAACCATAATATAAAAAATGAAACTGTTCAAGTCTTTGGAAGAAGTATATGCACTAACGAAATCACCCCCTACCCGCCGAAATCCAACATAGGAGGAATTCTGAAAAAAGTACATTTTCAAGTGATCAAATCATGATTTGGATGATTTGGGTAGTTTTAAAATGCAGTATTTAGTCTAGGAGAGGCAATTCTATTTGTCGAAACTGCATAATAACCAAAACTATAATTTCCAATTACATTCTTTTACTGGATTCAAGTAGAAATCTGTCAGAAAACACAACATTTTGGCTGTTTTTTTATCCCACACAGTATTTTCCATGTTTATAATCTAGAGTAGCTTGTTAGACATGTACTCCAAATATTTTTTGGAGAAACATATACCTCCTTTCTAAGTAATTGCACATGTCATATTTATAATTTTGGATAGTATCAATTTTGTCAAAACCAAAAACCCTGGGGAGTTGGGAATTTAGGTATCAATATATCGAACACCAAGGCCCTGCAGGTTTCATTAGAACAATGGAATTTTATAGATTTCTAATTATCAATGCATTAATTTAAATCAAGATGGGGAATGGTTCAATTAACCAAGATGAATTTATGAATTCCTAAATTATCAATATATTAAATTTAGAGTAGGCCAAGGAATGGTTGAAATAACCAAGATAAATTTATGAATGACTACATTATTATGGTCTCATTGTACCCTCACCTATCTTTTTCCTAAACCATTTCACTTTATTTCCAGTACCAACTCCCATTAAAAACATGTACTTCATAAATGTTGTAGATTAAATACTAGCAAGAATTAAACCACATCTTAATGGTTACCTAATAAAGGATTTTATAACATCATAATCAAAATTAGATTAGAATGTTTGTAGAATAATTAGAGTTGGGAAAGTCAAGGATTGTGTAGAGAACACATTCCAATCAAATAACTAATCATACCAGTGTAGTCTTGTTTATAATCTCAAACTGTTTAATGCACTAATGTATTCTTGGCCAATTACAACTAGTACTAGGTGAATATTACCAATAATACATTTAATAGGGATTGCATTGGATGTCTGTGTACTTACACTTTTAGAGTTGCTTAGAAGATTCTGTGTCACTATATCATGCTAAGAAACTTTCATTATCAATACAGTCTACCCAAAACAATGTCATATTAACATGTGTCTCCATTGTGGTTGGCAAGCCTTTCACACATAATACTTGCAATTTAGTTTGACATACATGATTTTTCGAAACAACCATTTCATGGAAACTATGGTATCAACAAGGCTATATCTAATTTACATAAATTAGATATGGATGGGTATAATCCTATTTCTTACAATTAGATATAACTAAAGAGAGAGTAATACGAACTTTAGAACATCCACACGGATTCATGTGGAACAATTTTGAGTTTTTCTTTTTCCCCAGTTGATTTATTACGAAATGTTCCACACTAATAAAACATGAAAGGACACTGATAATCACTTGGATAAAACCCTAAATATTGACTTAAGACTTCATGCGAACTCTCTTAGAACAATTTCTAGGACAATGGATTTATTGTTAGTTTGAATTTCTATGTGTTTAATGTCAATTTGAGAGTTTAATTGTGCAATATTTTCATAATTGTTGTGTCCAATAGATTTGTATCTAACAATTAAAAATGGAACAAGTCATTCATATGGAAAACATATGCATGCATCCCTCTGCATGGATTCACATGGAATAATTATCGTTTTTTTTTAAATTTTCCCCTGCGGATTTATTACAAACCGTTCCAAATAAATGCTTTAACTCATGTTCAGGGGTTTCTAAAGGAATTTCAATTTGAGTGAACTTCCTTTCTCTCCAATTGAAGCTTTACACTAAAAGAACATCAAAGAAAACTAAGAATTTCTTGGAGAAAACCCTAAATGTTGACTTATGACTTCATGAAAGCTCTCTTAGGGAAATTCTTTCACCCTGTTGTACTGCTTTAGAAAATAGTTGTGCTAGAAAAACATCCAATTATGCTTTTAGTGCCTTTGAATTAATAAAATTTCCACAATGGGAAATTTCAACCTTGGAATTTTTAATTGTATTCGTTAATTTCTGGTCCATGGATGTAATTTATACAATCCCTTTAATGATTTTGAAAAAAGAAAAATTATGTTGTATATATTTGACAGTGAATTAATTGTTGCTTTGAATTTCTATGTGTTCAGTGGAAATTTTAGAGTTTCATTGGGAAATCTGTTCAAAATTGTTGTTGCCAACAGAGTTTTCTCCAGCAATTAAAAATGTAACAACTCATTAACATGTCAAACAGATACATGAATCCCTATGCATGGATTCATGTGGAATAATTCTCATTTTTCCTTTGTGTATTTATTACAAACCGTTCCATATGATTCCTTTTCAAATGAGTTGATTGTCATAATTACAACCAAATTGTAGTCCTTTCTAAGGAGATTTTGGAGAAAGAATGATACAGGTTGCAAAAAAGGACAGATTTATAAACCATGTTACCAAAAAAGTAATTAGAAATGATAGTTAGATACTCCAACAACTCTTCATATCATGTTGAACAATTCATTGGAACACTTCAGAGAAAATTGTTGGAGTTAAAGATAAAGTTGGAATTTAGATAATCATTTGCTTCAATACTAGAGTTTGCAAAGAAAACCATTTTATCACATGACGACTCAACAATGTGCTTTGCAAGCTTCACCTGAAGCACAAGGTTACTTGAACTTGGTGACAAACATAGATCACATTACCAAAGATTGAGAAATTTGTAGGAAACTTATAATGTGGGATCAATAATGCAATTTTTTTTTGCATGAGAACTGGTCTTAGGGATTGGAATAGGTTCCATATGTTTATAATACAATATAGGCATATTCTCCTCGTTACTTTGGAATAGGTTCCATATTTTTGTAATGAAATATAGTAATGACAATTCTTTATGTGAGAAACAATAATAATATAACACACCTTAGATATATGCATTTCTTTTCTTTTCTCCATGAGTTGGAGCAATGTATATGTTGTTGGTTTGACAATGTAGTCTTCCCTATCCCCAAATATAACCATCATGTTTAAGCATAATCCACAATAATCTCTATTGTGTCATAATTCACATAAACAACAATAAGATGGGGAAATAATAGATTTTTTACACCTCCCCTTTCCTTTACCATGAAATGAAAATGGTCATGCTTGAACATATAAAAATCATTAAACTCTTATGCAGAAAACTTAACACTATTAACTTTTTGCATATAGAAGCTATGTAAACTCTGAAAGAAAGCCTTATCTTTCCTGACCATAACTTTGATGCAATGGGTTACTCTGTCTATATATTATAGATCTCAAGATATAAATTGATCACTAGGTTTCAATGCCACAACAGAAAAAGAAAGCTTCTTGAACAAAGTATTACTTTTCTTGACCATAAGTTTGATGCAAAGTTATATAGTCGTTATAAAGAGAACCTTCTATTTCTTATGCACTAATTTTAACTCTCTATGGGCCAGTTTGAAAAAAAAGACTTTTTTCAAGGCATCATAAATTACATCTTTTGTTTAATTACATTATACATCACATTGCAGGAATATATTTGCATATACGATTTGTAGTTCTTTCCTACTATGTATAAACTTTCCTTTCTACTTGTGGATTTCAAAGCCATCAATGATTGTCTATCTTCATATCTATAATATATATAGACATGTGTTTGTTGTGTTTCCTTTCTTTCCATTGATGTACTTTACTAGGATGATTCCATATAATATAATGCAAACTTATTTTAAATTTATGCATTAATTGATATGTGTTTAGTGGCAATTTCAGAGTTTCATTGGGAAATCTGTTCATACTTGTTGTTGCCAACCGACTTTTCCCCAACAATTAAATTTGGAACAACTCATTAACATGTCAAACATATATATGAACCCCTTTGCATGGATTCATGTGGGAAAATTCTTATTTTTTTGTTTCCTCTATGGATTTATTACAAATTGTTCCATATGGTTCCTTTTCAAATGTGTTGATTGTCATCATTACAACCAAATTGTAGTACTTTCTAAGGAGAATTTGGAGAAAGAATTCTATAGGTTGCAAAAAAGGACAAATTTATAAACCATGTTACCAAAAAAGTAATTAGAAATGATAGTTATATACTCAAACAACTCCCCATATCATGTTGAACAATTCATTGGAGCACTTCATACCAAATTTTTGGAGTTAAAGATAAAGTTGGAATTTAGATAATCATTTAATTCGGTAGTATAGTTTGAAAATAAAACATTTTTATCACATGACAATTCAACAAGGCGCTTTGCAAGATTCACCTGAAGCACAAGGTTACTTGATATTGGTGACAAACTTAGATCACATTACCAAAGATTGAGAAATTTGTAGGAAACTTATAACGTGAGATGAATAATGCAATATTTTTTTTTTGCATGAGAACTTGTATTAGGGATTGGAATAGGTTCCATATTTTTATAATAGTTTATCCTTGCTAATTTGGAATAGGTTGCATATTTTTATAATGCAATAGAGCAGTGACAATTCTTTAGGTAAGTAACATTAATAATATAACACACCTTAGATATATGCATTTTTTTTCTATTCTCTAGGAGTTGGAGTAATGTATAGGTTGTTGGTTTGACAATGTAGTCTTCCTTAGCCCCAAATAATACCATCACGTTTAAGCGGAATCCACAATAATCTCGACACAGGTCTACGTCACAATTGACATAAAAAACAATAAGCTGGGGAAACACTAGAGTTGATACACCTCCCATTTCCTTTAGCATGAAATGCAAATGGTCATGCTTGAACATATAAAAATCATTAAAATATTTTGAAGAAAAATTAACACTGTTAACTTCTTGCATATAGAAGCTATGTAAACTATGAAATCAAGCCTTATCTTTCCTAACCATAACTTTGATTCAATGGGTTACTATGTCTATATATTATATATCTAAAGATATACAATAATCATTGGGTTTCAATGCCATAGCCAAAAAAATAAATTTTCTAGAACAAAGTCTTACTTTTCTTGATCATAACTTTGATGCAAGGGTCATTTTGAAGAAAAAATACCTTTTTCAAGGCATCATAAATTACATATTTTTGTTGAACTACATTATACATCACAATGCAATAATATATTTGCATATATGATTTGTAGTTCTTTCATGCTATGTGTAAAATTTCCTTTCTACTTGTGGATTTCAATGCCAACAACCATTGTCTATCTTCATATGTATAATATATATATATATATATATATATATATATATATATATTTACTGTCTCACCTTTTACATTTAGAGGTTTTTACAAATTTCTAATTATAAAATTAAATTGTCAACAAGTCAAAAGATAAAAAAAACTATTGAGTTCATGTTTTGCATCATAATCTCACTTCATAGCATTGGAACATATTAAACTCATGCTATACTAGCATTGGAACTCACGTCATATTCATTTGTCAATATTTTGTTCTTGTTTCTATGACTATACAAATAATTTATGAGTCTCAAAAGTTATACTACAAATGACAGTTAGCTTAAAGGTAGAAATAGAAAAAAAATAGAAGAACATCACATACACCAAATTTATGTGTCAAATAATCATCCCTTCCAACCTTGATATCATTTGTTTTTTTTTCCAGGTCCAATTTCATTCCAAAAATGAACAACCACCATCTTATGGAAACTATGTTGATCGATGATGCTATTTCACTCTTGCTGCATGGAGCTGTCAACCTTTTCCCACTGCTTCAGGTTTTTTCCCTAAGCCAAGTGAACTCGCTAAACTCAGTGACAATTCATTTCTGCATTTCTATCTCAGATGGTCTTCACAAGCATAAAAATTGCTTCCAACTATATATAATAGCATTGTAGAGGACGGGCAACTAAAATAAGGAACTATTATCAAATTCACCCAATGTACAAGTAACATTATACACAATGCAACATATGAGTCACTTTCCCCTTTACTGTTTTTCACTGAATGGATTCTACATGCTTACTGCTTCTAATATATATTTTCCTCTACTTTACTAACATACTTATGTTTACTAGGACTATCACATTGCTCACGCTTGAGTTTGTCACATTGGATGTACCGATTATCGGGGAACCTTCCCCTTACCACTTCACTACATAAATTCCCTCCCATAGGATTTTCTCTCTTTGAGAGACCATCCTTCTTGACCCCTACACCCCTTCACTTGCCATACCTTACTAAATTCAAACCCAACCTTTGTTGCATCTAATATCCCATTCACATCACTTAGATCTTCCAACAAAATGTGGGCCATTCAAGGTCGAGTCATTGCGAAGAAAAACATCCATGAATACAAAAATCAAAGAGGCCTTGACAAATTGTTTAGATTTGACCTTGTTAGTGATTCACACGATTAAATCCATATCTCTGTGTTCAATGAATTGGAAACTTCTTTGTACGACCAAATACAAATTGGTCTGGTTTACATAGTCTAAAATGGCACAATCAAACCATCCAATCCAACATACAACCACTTGAAAAGCCATCACGAGATTTTCCTAATATCCTCCTCAACTATTCAACCATGCTTAGAGGAATACCCCATGATCCATTTACATTTCTTCCACTTTAAATCTATCCAAGACATCCAAAATACACTTGTCAATTCCATGGTTGGCCTTCTTGGACTTGTAATTTTTGTTTAACATCCAAAATAAACTTGTCAATTACATGAAAAAGAGATGGATTAGAGAATATTCATCGTACAAATGGACTAAGGGACATGTCAAGCTATAGAATTGACATAATTCTTTAGGGAGATCACTGCCAAATTGAGGGTTCCCAACTTGCTATCCTTCGAGGTTTAGATACTCCCCCAACCCTAGCAATCAAAGGTGGCCATGTAACAAAATTCAACAGGAGGACTGTTGGAACTATCTCCAACACTAGTATTTTTATAATCCCAAGTATTGAAGAAACTGTTCTTATCCAAACATGGTTTCATGACAATGGATTTCGTTAAGCCTCACCATTCTTGAGTAAAAAATTCAATTCCTCTCCTTCTATCCCGCGCAAATGCATTACCATCAGAGATACAAACTCTCCAACCCTCTGAGAATAAAATTTGGTATTCAGTTCTTCCAGCCATCACAAATTTTAACATGGATGACTTTCATTTCCTTGCATGCCCTCTTTTTTGTTGATGGCATACAATGCATAAAAATGTTTTCCCACAAAGTTTCCAACATTTGGAATTGTGCTAAATGTGATGGGGAATTTCCTGAATGTGACTAACATTATATTCTAAATATTTACCTGCAAAATGTGACTGGGAAACTGTATGATGTCATACCTTTTGATCATGTTGCAAACCAACTCACAGGGGTTCTCTGCAAAATTCTTATTCCTCCTCTCGAAAGAACAACATCACTCTCTGAAATTTCCCACAGTGTCTGTTCTCAACAGTTCCTTTTCACACTTTTAGTCAGAACATAGACCTTTTGTGGAACTGCACGCATAAAATTCATTATTGTTAGGTCTAGGGAGGTTATATCAGCAACCGTACCTATTGATCCTCCTTCCTAAAACCCATGGCCTTGTCCTCACTAAACATCTAGTTGCACAAATGATTTGCACTCCATACTCATGCATTCATTGGCTTCTATGATGGCTCCCTCATCTCTTATACTTCTCCTCATTTCATGTTTCAGCATATATCCCTTCTTCTTTTACTCCGTAAATACTTTTCCCTTGAACAACATTTCTTACTTGCTTTGTCATACTTTCAATGAACAAACTATCATTGAGCATTTTGGACTTAAATGTATGCAACCTATGTGGCCACTTTTGAGTATGATACCATTTTACTATTATGTTTGTTTATAAAATAAGTTCATTAGATGTACTCTTTCTTGCAACATCTTGTCATATTTGTGTACAAATCATTTATTACATTTACTAGATTTTTTTTGTTGCACCAGTGGTTTTTTTTTCGTAGCCACCTAATTTTATGGGCTTACATACTTCTTCTTTCATACNTTAATAAAATAATAGTTAAAATAATAAAATAATATTTATTAATTTTGAAGGAAGAAAAGAAAAAAACTACTTTTTTGTTTGTATTTTCGACATATATCCCTGTGTTTTTACTCAAATTTCGATCGAGAGAGCTCATTGGATGCTGAATTAAATTCTGCATCCAACGAGTACCCACTCATCATACTTTTGGTGGACTCCTCTACTCCAAAAATAAGAAATACCTGAAAAAACGTGATGATGACATCATCATCACATTTTTTCAGGTATTTCTTGTTTTTGGAGTATAGGGGTCCGTCAAAAGTATGCCGAGTAGGTGCTCGTTGGATTTGGAATTTAATTTTGTATCCAACGAGCTCTCTCTATCGAAATTTGAGTAAAAACAAAGGGAGATATGTCGAAAATACAAACAAAAGAAGTAGTTTGTTTTATGATACCTATCCCTAAATTTATATTAAAAAAGTGTTCAATACCTATACGGTATTTCAAATTTAAAGCAATTTCATTGGCTAGCACATGATGACATGGAATTTGAATTAGAGTTAAAAGGCCCATTTTGAGTTGAAATTTCCTCTAATGCATGCTTTGTCATATTAAACTTTGTTAATTTATATTCTTGCTTTCTTATACTTAGCAAGCTAGAAATTTCAAATTACAATTTTTCCTTAAATCTTATTTGTAACCTACATGGTTTCTTTTGAATATGCAGCTATTTTACATTTCCTTTAATTCTCACATTATATATTTACTATACTTTCCAATTGATAAATATACAAAATGTGTCCCTTCCAACAATGCCACCTTTTAGGTTTGTAACAAGATTACACTTTTATTGTAGGAATGATCCCAAATCATGACAATGAACAAGACAACACACGAAGAAGAATTTTATATGCACAGAAAAAAAAAACAAGAAACAACGTCTTCTTTATAGAGTTGCTCATCAAGTTGTGCATATCCCTTTTGCTTTCTGTGTTGGCCAACCTTCCATGGAAATGTGCCCTCCATCCACACCTTCTCATATCACTTGTCCATTCAATGATGCCAAACCTTCCATCCCTAATGTATAATCCATCCAACACCCCCATTAATGACACACAACAATGTTTTTGTACAAGATTGGACCAACCCTCTCACATAAATGTATGCTTGAGATGCATTGAATCTTACCCGAACATTACAAGAAAAACAATTCATGGTGCATATGCATGCTCTCATTTCATTTTAGAAAGAAAAGGTCATTGCTTTTCCTTGGAAAACAATGTGGACCACGACATACAACCATATATTCTTGCAATACTTACTTAAGTTGAAGAAATGTTCATTTTTCACGTCAACCTGATTCTACAAGTCACCCATGCCCGTGGTGATCAATATAAATATTCTGGCCATATTATTAACTCCCCCCAAGAAATTTCCAATATTGCCACACCCTCCCTCATTTAATATTAGACCTTGACATCAATGTTGTCGGTAAATGCAACCCTACAAACAAACTATATGAATTCTTTGTTAGTCGAACACATGTTTTTGCTACTCTTGAATACAAAATATCTAATGATCCCTACTACAAGGATGTTTGAATTAATCTAATTGCATTATATTCTTTGCCTCTTGAATCAACATACATGTCCCCTTTGCTTCTCCTTGTTAATCCCTATGATACACAATTTCATGAACATAACTCACCTTCTGCTGTGCAATTACCAAATTCTCTTGAACCCCATGAATTACAATCCTCCTCCTTTATTTATACACAACCAAATTCTAGAATCGAGGTTGAGGAAACTAGATGGTTCTTGCACATATTAGATGGCCCACTCCCACCTTCCATTGATTTCCCCCTATATGCATTTCCCCTATCAATTAGTACAACACATAAGGCCTTCTATCTATGGCCTTCCCAACCTTGTTTCCCACAGGTGCCACAATGGTCAAACAACCATGCATTCATCAAGTTGATATGTAAGAGTATGCACTTCATCTCATCCACTACCATGATAACAGATTTGGGCAACACCCTCATTTTTTCTACTATATATAAAACCTCATTATGAGACATCGTATCCATTCTACTGCTTCCATTTTTGTCAAGTGAAACCTTGAATACACACCCCCCCAACAATACCTGAGCTTGCCAATTGATTGCAAGACCTACCTAATGATGAAATCGCTGAAAGGGTCATGCACTTCGATTCTACACTCCTTGTGACACGGTCCTATTGGAACAAAAGCATAGATGAACTCACTAATATTATCACTCAACAAGGTACACCAACCTTCTTCTTCACCCTTAGTGCACCTAACATGAAATGGAAAGATTCACATGCTCTCATTCCTAGCTAGGCTCCCCCCACTTCAAATCAACGCCATCAATGGAATATTAACAACATTATAGCCAACCCACATATTGCATCATAATACATGCACGATAGATTCAAAATATTCCTTGAAGAGGTGCTTCAAAAATGACTTGATATAACAGACTCTTGGTGCAGGTATGTAATAGCTCTTACTGCTTATCCTTCTCTTCATGTTTACCACTTCAGAAATTTCCTTTCTAACATACATATTTTTTTCTTGTGTAGGGATGAATGGAAACATAGGGGGTCCACACACATTCATGGTTTCATATGGCTGGTATATGCACCAAATATGGACATCTTGGACTGGGGAGATGTTCTCGTGCTTGAAGCTACAAAAAATTACTTTGACAACTTTGTTACAACATGGAACCCTCATGCCATCCACTTGAAAACCCCTGGGTTCCATCAATATGCTGTAAATTATCCATGCGCTCTTGGATCAAAATCCATACTTACATCAAACCACTTGGTTGACTATGAAGAACTTGTCAATTGTGTTCAAAGACACACAAAATTTTCAGAATATTCTTGTCTTCGCAAAAAAGGAACGTCTCTTAAATGGAATTATGGTTTTCCCTTTGACCTACAAGCTACCTCTTATTTGTTAATTAATGAAAATGGATGTAAAACCTACAACCATGCAAGAAACTATTCCCTATTAAACGTTCATAACTCAAACATGATTTCAATATGGAGGTCTAATATTGATTGCCAACCTATTCTTTCTAGGCATTCTGTCCTCAAATACATTTCAAAGTATGCATCAAAAGTAGAGAAAATTCAGAAAGCTACCATGTTATTCTTTCTTTACTTGCACATGGAACACTGACTGACATGACTATACTTCAAACAATCAAATGATTCCTTTCACAAACAGTTGCAGATCGAGATATCGGCACAATAAACTTTTCACATGCTCCAAAAACTCCCTCTTGTCCTTTGCAGTTGCTCCTTTTTTCCTTAAATGTGAGACAAAGTGTTTTTCGCCGCATTTTTGATGACCTAACTAACACCCCCTCAACCCCCCCATTCATTTTTGCATACATGAAAATACCCCCCACCCTTGAACAACTAACCCTTCTTGAAGCTGCTCGCTCTGGGTATTTATCGCCTCGTAGAAAAAAATATCATTGGAAACCAAAATCCCCTCCCAAGATTGTTCGAGTCTTTCCTCAATTCACTTCCATTCCTCCCTTTGATTCTGCTTCCTTTGTACCATTCCGTTGGAGTGAAATTCTCCTATTCAAACCTTTTCATGCCCTCCCTGATGACATTGGGACCACAAGTTTTGAAATAACTTCTCATTGGAATCGCATTAAAGGCATATGTCTTGTATGGCATGTTGATTGCTTACCATAAGATCCCTCTGCATCTCCATATGATGATTCCACCTCTGATCCAATTCCCTTTCCCTCCCCCACTAACATGGTTAAATCTAAGATAGATATATGTCACTCTAATAAGATAGCTTGCAACGTCACATAGAGAACAACCACAATCCAAGACAAACCATAAGACATTATATGGAGATAACGATGTAAATTCCAAAGTGAGGGAAGAATATATCACATTAATTGAGTGAGTAGGAGGGAAGGATATTTTATAGTCATAGCAACAATGCCAAGACACCATAGGCAGGCATATTTAGTTTTTTATTATTATTCACACTCATGTTGTAATATCTTTGTTCGACCTTTGGATGTATTAGGTCGAATTATGTATAAATTGTAAATGAATTTTTAAAATGACAAGATTCAAGCCACACGAGCTTAAATAAAATGACCCCATGTGTAAATTATGTAAATATCTTGTATGGATTCCTAATGCAGAGCTCAATGGCCTAGTGAATGGTTGAGCATATAATTACAGTATTTATTGTTTATAAATACCGTGTGGTACATTTTCCATGATATACCCAAGATATGTAAGCATTAATTTCGAATTTAATACAAAGGTCCAAGCTCAGTGCTTAGAACATAAGAGGGGAAATAAAACGACTAGAAGGAAAGAAGAAAATTCAAAGAATGGTGGTGAGAGGGAGGACACAAAGAAGGGGAATTACGAATAAATATGAATCCTAAGTTTCCTAACTCATTATATTTCCTTTTTTATTTAGCACATTGTTCCTTATTTGAACCTCAACCACCATTGACTTTAACTTAGAACTCAATCCTTAAATGCATCTGGTGGTTGGTTGGTGAGGAAGTCCACCTTATATAGTTATGAAGTCATGGAGGTTGAGTACAATCATCACGATGAACTGTAAGAGACCCATCCTAGCAGATATTGAGTTCACTCCAATGTCAGTTAACTATCAGTTAATGTCCATGATGAAAGGTATGTCGCATATGGTGTGCATGATGATGAATCCATTTAACCGACTTGGCACCTTTGAAGGAAATGCACATTTTTGGTGTATGCGTGCACTAAATGCATGCAACCATTCACTATTCTATGCATGACAATGATTTTGGGTTGTTATTAATGTGTTGGGCACATGTCAAGTTCATTACAATTGATACAACTACTCTCTATTCCCTATTGCTCTATGTTCTCTCTTATCGGGAAATCTACTAGTTTGCAAAATCCATTCTCTGAAGAATAATATTTTACTCCGAAGAATTGTTGGTTTTTCATCCTCATTGTTTTGAGGGTTTTCCCATGGTACATATTGTGTTGTGGATGAATTATTTGCGTGATTGAATGTTCCATTGATTATGTTGTTCAGTATCTCCATAATAAAAGTTTTAAAGTTAAAAGATCTTCATATTTGCTCAAACATCAACACAAAGATCAATAATGCATACATTAGCATTTGTTTATATTGTTGAAATGTACTTAGAACTAATATGTTGTTACATGTAGGTTATGGAATTTATTTCATGTACCTTTGATTTATTGCATGCATCATAGGTGAAGTAGAGTGAAATGGAATTTGTTTCATGTTATGAATTTATTTCATGTGCCTTTGAAGTATTTCATGTGATTAATTAGATTTTTTTTAGGATGTATTTTATGAATATTATGGAACAATATATATGTTTATTTCTAACCATGTGTTTGTTGGGAATGTGGAAAAGAATCCTTGTTGAAGAAGCATCTCTATTTCAAATATCTGTGTTGATGAATATGGTTTAGTTGTTAACGAATATACTTATATTACGTATCATATATTTTTATACCTGATGTTAATCACATGGGTGATTGGAATATGATTTTTAGGTGGATGTATCCTTGTTGAAGGATTGAAGGCTCTGTGAAGAGGATTGAATACCCTGTGATGGGGATTGAAAATCGACCCTTGCTTCCTTAAGTCCACTCTACTAGTCGTAGTTCTCGCACAAGAAGCCAAGAAATTGGATGGTGATCCCATAGGTTGTGGAGACAGACAGAAAATTAGTTGTGGGAAGTATCATGGTTTTCTAGGAAGAGGAGTTCCCAGAAGGACTACTTAAAAACAGAAGGTTGCGATCCTTCTGTTTTTTTTGCAAAAGAAAATATGTATTATGCATCGAGGAATATTCATGGTTTAAGGGGAGGGGATATAATACCCTCTATTTTATCCCATGGACATATTATTATTATTGTTTTTATGTTGGATATTATGGAACAAGGTGTTGGGACTATGGTTTTCACATTATTATTATTATTTTTATTATGTTGGGAATTATTAATTAAATAATAATGTTAATCACATGGGTGATTGGAATATGATTTTTAGGTGGATGTATCCTTATTGAAGGTTTGAAGGCCTTGTGAAGAGGATTCAATACCCCGTGATGGGGATTGCAAATCGACCCTTGCTTCCTTGATTCCACTCTAGTAGTTTTGGTTCTCGCATAGGAAGCAAGGAAATTAGATGGTGATCCCATAGGAATTGGAGATAGACCGGAAAGTAGTTGTGGGAAGTATCATGGTTTTCTCATAAGAGTAGTTACAAGAAGGAATACTAGAAAAATGAAGGTTGTGATCCTTCTGAAATTTTTGCAAAAGCACCTATGTATTATGCATCAAGGACTATTCATGGTTTAAGGGGAGGGAGATGTAAACCCTATGGTTTATCCCATGGACATTTTATTATTGTTGTTATGTTGGATATAATGGAACAAGGTATCAGGACTATGGTTTACACATTATTATTATTATTATTATTATTATTGTGTTGGACATTATTAATTAATTAATTAATTAATTAATTAAAACAATCGGATAAGCTGATGCCACAAAAGAGAGTATGAGGAACCATGATGTTATGAGCAAGGGGTTGTGGGAAAAGTGTTACCTTTTTGTCTATTTTGATGTTATACACCCTTATTATGGACCTGGTGGACCATCTTGGTTGTGTACCCTCATGTGTTACATTACTCCTTGGTTTCATTTATTCTGGTATTAATTTTTATTAGTGTTAGAGTCTCTCTCTCACCTAATACTCCCTCTTGAGTGTTTAGTGTGTCTCTTTGTGTATCCTCATGATGTCTAAATCCTATTTTTGATTTTTAGAATGTAAATAATCCCTTGTGTGTTTCTCTCTCTCCCAATTTGAATTACTCTTGAGGAATTCAATTTTAATTGTATTGACTAGTCTATCTTGATCCATTGTTCATGCTCTTGGATCTTTCCTTGGTACCTGTGAAATTGATTTTTCTACTCCTGATATGACATTTTGTTAGTTGGTGTGCCCTTGCTGAGCTTGTTCCCAATTTGAGTTACTCTCAAGCCACTGGTAATTTTCCTGGAATTTCCTCTGGAGATCCTGGATTGGAAGTGATGTGGAATCCACTTGCCATTGGAATTTATGTCGGACTATTTTATACTTGAAAATTTTGTCCTGGATCCACTAGAATTTCCCTAGAGTGGAAGTTGAGGAAGAATTTCCATTCAGTTGTGGTTGGGCTAATTTCCTGGAAACTTTGTCCTGGAATTGCCACTGGAAATCCTGGATTAGAGGTGATGTGGAATCCACTTTCCAATGGATTTGTGGTTGGAATTATGTTTTACGATTGTATTTGAGTGCACTCTTTCTTATGGAATCATGGTTCTGACTCAGGGGTGACCATTGCAAAGTGATACCTTGGATTGCATTGTGTCTCCGGCTGGGTGGAACGTGGCACGATCGATTTCAGTTACGTATTTTGCAATATTAGTTCTCTATTTAATGTCTATTACATTTATTTGGGTTATGATATGATTTTTATATGGTTTCACATGAAAATTTTGACAAAATGTAAGGCCTAAATGTGGAATAAATATATCATGAATTTTAGTTAAATTGTGTCACTAGTTTTGGAGAAAATTTAGATAGCTAGTTTTTGTAATTTGTGAGAAAGTTGTTTGAGTAAAAGTTTATTTGGTAACTTTGTTATATATATGATATTTTTTTCCCATTTTATTTATATTATATGAATTTCAAATGTACAGTAGCGTTGGAATGATCAAAACATCTCCATATAATGTTTCTATCTTTTATTCGAATACTAGCTTACCGATTGAGTTGTTTTATCCAGTTTTGAGACTTGGAATGAGTAGTGTTTTTTAAAATACCTGAGTGAGATATTAAATATCAGATATAATAATTACACTTGAAATGTATGAATAATTGGGTGGAATAATTCCTAGATAATCCTTGGATTTGCTGATTGAAATTCTAGTTTGATTTCCAATTGCTAGTTCCTTCGAAAGAATTGTTTTTAGATTGATTTATGACTTTGCATAATAAGTGTTTGAATAAATTCCTAAATCAGATGTAATTATTATAATATTGGAAATAAATTATATTTATATTTGGAATTTCTTATGAGTGATTCTTTGAATAGTCTATACATTTATCTTTTACTTATTTCCTCAATTTCTAGTCAATTCACAGAAGTAGATCTAGCTAGTTGGTGAATTAATAAGAGAATTGTTTATGAGCATAAATTTATAGAATTTTGAATGTATGCTAATTCTTCTATGCTTCCCATGAGCTAAAATATTCTTTACTTTCTTATTGTTTTGCATTCGGAAACTAGAAACGAAAACTAGCTTCAATTCAATGAAAATTGGTAACTAGTTAGTAGATTTAAATCTTTGTTTCATAATTTATGGAATGTACAACCATATGATATGTTATTAAAATTTTATTTTTTTTGTGGGTGGATAATTTTCAGGTGTGATCCTTTACTTATGAATTCTTGAGTTTTGGTTCAGTTGATTTGATTCAATTCCTTGCGAGAAATGGTAACTAGTTGAATTGGAATTTGGTTGGAAGAGTCATATTCGTTTATGTGAAAGGATCTGACTTGAGAATAAAAATTATTTTGTTTTAAATGAATGATTAAATACATGTATAATGTATGTGCATTCAATTTTGGTTCATTTTCATGGTTTTATGTCGAATTTGTGAAAGACTAGTTGTTTGTGTTGAACTAGTTAACTAGTTCTTGTGGAATCACTATCATAATTATTATGTTTAATTAATTACAAAATGGTAAGTATTCATTATTTACATGTTATTAGGTGTCAATTATCCATTGGGATTGATAAATAATGATTATATGATTAACAAGTGAAATTATGTTAAGTATTGTCAAATGCGCACTAAGTATCGGAAAGTGTCGTAACCAGAACACTAATTACTAGTTAACCGTGATTAAGTGAAAATGGTATTTAGAGGTGGACTTTATTTATGATTTGTATTGAAATGGATATGTGATGTGTTAAAATCTGTTAGTAGTAATCCTGGTGGGATATCTCAAGTGGTTGACTGTTGTAAGTTGTGAGAAGAAGGTATTGAGATCAAATCCTCGGGTGGCTATGCATTGCTATATAAGGGCCTTAGTTGACATCCCCATAAGGTTAGATTCGAAATCATAGAAAAAATGGTGCATACCCCTCATGTGGTCCCCTTGTGATTTATTCTCGTGGATGTATCAGCCCCACTGGGGGGTTTATGAACCACAACATAGAAAAAAAGATGTTAGTAATATTTCCCAACCCTTGGATTAGTTGTTGGAATAATCATTGAATTTATTTGTAATTAAAGGGGATTTTGTCGTAATTAAAACATTAAAAGTGAAATTAAATATTTATTTGACTAATACACCATGATAAAAATATCTAATGAGCCTCTTAGATCTAAGGATATGCCTATGAGACCCTTTGATAGCCATAGGGGACATTACACACATTCACTGAATTCCAATTCTACCTCTTTGACATGAGCCTGATAATCCTCAATATATTCAAAGGACAAGGGATCTAAAGAGATAAACTCTTTCTCAATCTGCATTCCCTAACTTCCATCAACTTTTTTAAACAAATTCCTTAGTTTATTGTAGACTTGATGATGGCAGTTGATCTTGCTTGTATGAAATAAAATATTCCTCGAAGTTTAGGTTGGTAATCACTCCTACATCCTCATCCTTCTTTCTCTCTTGGATGAAATTTTGTTGATCATACTTTGGATATGGGATTGCAATATTGGTAAATTTCTAAAGGGCCTTACATTTAGCAAGGTCTTCATATCGTATACTCATGTTCCATAGTTGTGAACATTCAAGATCACTAGTTCTTGCTTGGAAGCCAGAATGCTCATATCTTAATCTAAACCTTGATACAATCTCCAAATTGAAACCTAAATTTAATCGAGATAGATCTAACACAATAAATCATGTCTAATACACAAATCAAAAGACTTGTAGGCAATAAGATATTATTAAAACCAACAGCTTTGATACCATGTTGGATAAAACAATGAACTTTTAAGATTAGAGAGATAATTATTCCAAGAAGAGGTGGTGCCAATAGATAACATTATGAAACCAAGTCCCAGAAATAACATAAAAAGAGCAGAAATAGACAAGAAGAGAGTAATACACGCCTTAATAATGAAGAATAGAGATAAATAACAATCCTCTTTGAGGGAAGAATCTACTTACACAATGTATTGTGTACCCAAGAAAATAAAAGATACAATGATGACTAACATGAAAATATATCCTTCATATATATAGGATGACAATGTGTATAATAACAACTAATACCCCCAGTAATAGACCTAAGCTGACATGAATGATATGTAATACACCACAACATACAAGGGAATGTACCACCTTATAGGGGGGAATGTGCCCAACATTTAGGTCTCAACATGACCTGTTCCTTTAGACAAGCGCTGTCCTCAATGCTTTGATGCATCTATGTGAAGGTCTCATATTCCCATGTCGAATACACAGTTGGTAAGTTCTTCCACTTGATGAGGTTCTCAATAATAACATGATTTCGTAGTTGTTTGGTCCTTGTTTCGATGATTTGTTCAGGTTCCCATATGATTTGTTCTTCTTCAAAATTCCTTTGATGGTGATGTTGATTGACCTGTAGTTTCATCTTGTTTTATGACATCATTGGGACTTGGAGAACTTCTTTCTAGTGCTCTATGCGATCTTCCACTACTTTAACTGCATATTTTCCTGTCAGTGATTCAACCATGTGCTCCATTTCATTCCTTGGTACATAGGGGCATTTGTAAGGTTTGATGATTAAAGGAACACTTCCCAGACTTAAGTTAATAGAATTGTCTAAATATCGAATATGTGGTTGACTTATTTGAATATCTTCAAATATCTTGGAAGGATTCTTAAGCACCCTTTGGATATCTGGAAAAGTAGGAGCCTTACATGTTTGAACATATAGTGAGTATAGTTGTGTAATTACACCTTGTTTTCCTTTCTTTAACAATGTTGTCATACTATTAGAGATGGTCACCTTGCTTGGTTTCCTTGTGATACCATTTAAAACAAATTATTTTCCTTCTCAAGAAAATTTCATGAAAATCTTCTTAAAATTAAAAGCCACTATTCCCAATGATTGTAACCATTGATCTCCTAATACATAATCAACACCTCCCATTGGGATAGAAATCATGGGAATATTCATTACATATCCCCCCATAGTAAGATTGATATTATGGAATTTCCATGAACAATTGATGGTTCCTCCATCTACAATCATTACTTGAAATTCTCGTGCTCGATACACAAAGCAATTGAGATATTTGGCTACTTTACAGTGAATGGAATAATGAGTACCACTAGAATCAATCAACACCGTTACCTTTTTATTTTTGATAAATCCTTTGATCTTGAGAGTTTGAGTATTGTTAATTACATCCAAAGCATGACAAGATATGGTGTGGGTAATTACTTCTAGTTCACCCCTTGTGGTGGTTCATGTTCTTTTTGTTCTTCCTCTTCACATTCTACGTAGAATAATTTCTTTTATCCACACTTATGTCCCTTATTGTACTTGTTGTCACAATTAAAGCATAAACCTTTTTCTCTTCTTTCCTCTAGTTTTTTAGGTGTCAACCTCTGAGGTTGATTAGAAGGAACATCATTTTCTATACATGTGTTGGAATTGGTATTTCTAGTAGTCATCACCATATTTTTACTTTCAACCTTCCTTTCCATCATGAAATCCTTCTCTAGGGATGATGGTTCAAAGAGATGCACCTCATGTTGAATTTTATCTTTCAAGGTTCTAATAAAGAGATCTAGAAAATCATCTTCTGCAATATTCTTCACTCTGAGACTTAGATGCTGAAATTGCTTGATGTTCTCTATAACTGGAACTTTTTGGTTGAGATTTACTATCTGGAAACGAAGGTGTTTCTATTTATATCCCCATAATGTGAAATCAATTCTTCTATGAATATATACCAAGAGATAATAAAGTCCTTTTTACAATCACATATCCATTGGTACCATACAAATTCACCAGGTTCTAAATATAAGGATGCAATAGTTACCTTTTGCAAATTTTGCACCTGGTGTAGATCAAAGAATTGATCCATATGAAAAATCCATGTGATTGCATCCTTGCCATCAAAATTTCTCATATCAATCTTGGGGATAGATTAGCTCATTGGACCTTAATTGAACCCATGATGTTGTAGTGAATCATCAACTTTTGAGGACTCAAAATTCGTACTCTCTATTTTTTTTTCAATTTTCTCCAGACGTGACTGGAATAAGTCCCATTTTTCCTCCGTATTCTCTTCTTGGGTAGATACATGATGAATAAAGTTGTGTTTTATATCCTTCATCAATTCCTTCAAGTCTTGAAGGTCTTATTTTTTTATCCATCCCTTTGAGATACACTTTACGACCCATCCTTTTTATATCCTCTTTACTATCCATCCCTTTGATATCCTCTTTATTATCCATCTTATTTTCCAATTTAACTAAGTCATCCATTTCCTTGAATCATATCTTTCAACTTAGACACTCTAAAAGAGATGTCTTCAATTTCATCATATGTCGGGGATGAATCCTCTAAGGGTTTGAGTTGAGTGTGATTTTTTCCACTTCGTTTTGGTGGAATTTTGAACAATAAATATATATCACACCCTAGGAATTATCACAAATATATCCTTCTACTCAAAGCTATTCAAATTCAAAATGATGTATCTTTTTAAACCCTGATTAGAAGATTGTTTTATGGCCGACTTATAACTGAGGTAAAATTTTAATTTCAAATCCTATAGGTCTAAATCTTCGACATGTGGTACCCTGATGTGTCATATTTCTGATGCCGCATGTATGACCTAATCTGGATGTGCCAAAAACAAGTTATTGCAAATCCCCCAAGCTTATTATTTTTTTCCTATCCACAAGAGAAAACTTTTATGGTATTCCATGCATCCAATATTTATTTTCAGTAGCTTAAATTTATACCATAGATACCCTGGTACTTCTTGTTTTGGATGCAACTGGTCTCACTCAATTTGGATCTCAGATGCCTCATATATGACCTTTTTCCCTAGAACACATGTTTTAGACTAGGTTTTGGACTAGTAAAAAACCCTAGATTCCTCCATAATTATATCTGAAACTATAATGGAACGGGATATGAATTTTGGACCGGAGATTGTTTGGCCTATTCTAGAAGTGGGTGTTTAACCTCGATCCCTGAATCCTTGTAGAAAAAAATTTCATAGAAAAAATTCCAAGATGGCTCGTTTTGCATAATCCAATCCTGAGGAAAGAGCTCCGATGTCAAATTTTATGCAATCAATTCCAGGAAATAGAATAAAAAGAGAAATAATAGACAATAAGAGAGTAATACATGCCTTAATAATGAATAATATAGATAAATAACAATCCTCTTCGAGGGAGGAACCTCCTTACACAATGTATTGTGTAGCCAAGACAAGACAAGATACAATGATGACTAACATCAAAATATCTCCTTCATATATACATGAGACTAAGGTGTACAGTAAAAACTAATAGACCTAGGCCGACATGAATAATATGTAATACACCACAACATAGGGGGTAATGCGCCACCTTATAGGGGGGAATGTGCCCAACATTTAAGGATTAACAATCTAGCTTGAAAATATATTTTATTTTGTTGTACATGCATGATTAAATACGTGTATAATGGATGTAGGTTCACTTTTTGGTTCATTTTCACGGCTGCATGTCGAATTTGTGCAAGACTAGTTGTTTGTATTGAACAACTAGTTAACTAGTTCTTGTGGAATCATTATCATAATTATTATGTTTAATTAATTAGAAAATGGTAATTATGAATTATTTACATGTTGTTAGATGTTAATTATCCATTTGGATTGATAAATAATGATTATACGATGAACAAGTGAAATTATGTTAGTACTGTCAATTGTGCACTAAGTGTCGTTCACTGTCATAACCATAATACTAATTACTAGTTAATCAATATTAAGAGAAAATGGCCTTTAGAGGTGGAATTTAATTATGATTTGGATTGGAATGGATATGTGATATTTTTAAAATGTGTTAATTGTAATCCTTGTGGGATAGACCAAGTGGTTGAGTGCTGTAAGTTGTGAGCAGAATGTCTCGGGGTCAAATCCTTGGGTGGCTATACATTTTTATATAAAGGCCTCAATTGACATACCCATCGATTTAGCTTTGTAATGAGAGTGAACAGGGTGCATCCCCTTCAGGTGGGCCCCTTGTGATTTCTTCTCGTGGACGTAGCAGCCTCGCTGGGGGGTTTGTGGACCACAACATAGAAAAAAAGGTGTTAGTAAGCTTTCCCAGCCCTTGGATCAGTTGTTGTAACATTTATTGAATTGATTGGAATTTATTGGTAATTAAAGGGGATTTTGTCGTAATTATAGCATCAAAAGTGAAATTAAATATTTATTTGACTAATCCAATGTGCTAAAATATCTAATTATCCTCTTAGAGCTAAGGATATGTCTCAAATACCCTTTGATAGCCTCGAGGGACATTACACACATTCTGTTGGTTTATCCCACAATACTGAGAGGGGGGGTGAATCAATATTATCATTTTTTACTTTAAAATACACAAAATAAACAATCAAGACCCAAATTTTATCGTGGAAACCTCAAAAGAGAAAACCACCAATACAAACTCATTAATAAGATGAACTTACAAATTTTTTTATCTGCTGCAATAGAAAGGATGTAGATATGCCCTATATTTTACCTGCAACTACAGACTATGATGCTACAACACCCCTCTAGTTTTCTGCATGTTTCAATAGACAAGGATGCTACGACACCTTGTTCTCCAGCTACGACTGGAAAAAGGCTTCAACCCCTTGCAGACCTGTGTCCTGCCCTAGAACCACCCTAACACCCTAGACTGATGTTCTCAGTCTTTTAGAACAGTTGAAAAACTATCCACTTTGGACTCTATCAAACTTACTAAAAGAGACACTTAATTATTTATAGATTTATTCAATAAATTCCTTTTACCTATTTCTTATCAATGCATCTCTCCATAGTTGCGCTCTTTCATTTTGGATTGTGATTATTCACTTACATACACAGTCAATAATCATCTAGTCACTCAACTGTCACATCATTTCACCGAAGGCACTGTTTTGTTTCTTCCCACAGCTCGGAATTTTTTTCCGTAGCCCTATTCATCGTTTTCTAGTGTTTCCATAATCTTCTTCACCATATACAATCCGGACAGTTGGTCTTCTCTACCAATTTCATTTTAAATCGTATTTCTACACCAATTTTCTATTTCAGCGATTTCCCACCAAGATTTTCATCGGGATTTTCCTTGAGCGTTGATCTCTAGTTAATGGGATGTGGGATGCGGGATATAACATTCGTATATTGACTCTCTTCCTTCATCTTTTCAAAAAATCCTTTCTACACTCTGAAATGCAAGAGTTGGTTTCCCACCGTTGATCTTTATCGAGAATCGCCATGAGCGTTGATCTCCAGATTGTAGGATGCGGGATGCATGATGTAACATTTCCTCAAATCGTATCTTGACTTCCCACAAGCTCCTTTCCGCATTGTCAATCTCTTGTGGAGTCTTTTCTGACCTTTGATCTTCCAGATTACAGGTTGTGGGTTGCAGGATCATTAAATATTTAAACATTACTTTTGTAATTCCCTTTCTGCATTTTTCTTCTGCACCGTTGATCTCTTGCAGAGTCTTTCCTGACCTTCGATCTTCTGGATTGCGGGTTATGGGTTGCGGTTCATAAAATATTTAAGTGTTACTTCCGCAATTCCCTTTCCACATTTTTCTTCCACACCCCCAATCTCTTTCAGCGGAACTAATATCAGTTGTCCGATATGATCTTTTGTGGAACTTTATATTTTTCGCCTAACTATCGGAATTAATCCTTAACTGTTGGATATAGTGCTAGACTAATATAAGTCGTGTGATATTGATTGTTGCAGAACTTCATCCTTCCACCTTTCTTTTGCGGAGCTGATCCTCAGCTACTGGATCTAGGGCGAGACTAACCTCTGTCATCCAATCTTAGTCCTTCGTAGAAGTTTATCACTTCTAACGTGTTTAACCTCTGCATTAGTTCATTAAAAAAACATTGTGAGCCGTTGATTTACTTGGATGATCAATCTCAGTCGTTCAACTTGCTATAGGGTTATTCATTTGTTATTCAACTTGTAACCTGTAACAGGGTTATTCCTTTGTTATTCTACTGATTTCAGCCTGCCACCATATCTTTAACTTTCGTTAACAATTTTGAAATCAATGACAACGATTTTACTCAACAATCTCCTCCTTTGGCATTGGTGGAAAAATATTTAATCATTCTCCCCCTTTGACACCAATGACAAAAAAACCTCTCTTTTTGAAAACTCCCCCAGTCATCATATATCCCCCTGAGGTTTGCACTTTCTCCTCTTAGTGATTTTGTAAAGGAATTACTCCCATGTTCTATCTAAGATGCTCAAAGGCTTCCTTAGGTAGTGGTTTGGTGAAAATGTCAGCAATTTGTTCTTTTGTGTCAATGTATTCTAATATGACAGCTTTTTGAGATACATGTTCTCTTAGATAGTGATACTTGATTGGTATATGTTTTGTCTTAGAATGCATGATAGGATTTTAAGACATATTTATAGCACTTGTGTTATCACAGTTGATCACTATTGGATCTTCATATTTTATAAGCATATCTTCTAGAGTTTGTTTCATCCAAATAACCTGAGTGCAACATGAGGCGGCAACAATATATTATGCTTCTACTGTAGAGAGTGAAATGGAGGATTGTTTTTTACTTGACCATGATACTAAACAATTTCCTAGAAAGAATGTTGCTCCACTAGTACTTTTTCAATCATCAATAATTCCTTCCCAATATGCATGAGTAAATGCTTTCAAGGTAAAGTCTTGTCCTTTTGGATACCATAAACCATAATCCATGGTACTTTTTAGATATATGAGAATCCTTTTTACTGCTATTACATGTGTTTCTTTGGAAACTGACTGGAATCTAGCCACCAATCCAACATCTTGCATCACATCTGGTCTTGTGGCTGTCACATATAGTAGACTATCAATCATGGATCTAAACATGTTATGATCTACTTCCAGAGATTCATCATCCTTACTTAACTTGCAATCGGTGATCATAGGAGTACCAATAGGTTTGGAATCTTCCATTTTAAACGTTTTCAACATATCTTTGATGTACTTAGTTTGAGAGATGAAAATTCCTTCGTCTATTTGGTAGACTTTCAATCCCAGGAAGAAAGTCAATTCACCCAACATTGACATTTTGAATTATTTCTTCATTTTAGAGGAAAAATCTACACTTAGGGTTTGAAGATAGCTTCCAAATATGATAACATCCACATAGACAACAACAATGATCATATTTATATCTTCGATCTTTAGGTAGAGATTACTTTCAGTGGCTCCTCTTATAAAACCTTGTTGTTTCAAGTAACTGTATAGTCTTGAAAACCATGCTCTTGGAGCTTGTTTGAGACCATAGGGTGCCTTCTTCAGTTTACATATATAATCTTTTTTCTCTAACAAAATAAATCCTTCAGGTTGTTCAATATATACTTATTCTTCTAGTTTGCCATTCAGGAATGCATACTTAACATCCATTTGATATACTTTGAAATTTTTATGGCATGACAGTGCTAAAAACATTCTGATTCCTTCAAGTCATGCTACAGGAGCATAAGTTTCTTCAAAGTCAATACCTTCCACTTGGGCATACCCATTAAAAACCAATATTTCTTTGTTCCTTATTACCTGTCCATCTTAATTGAACTTGTTTTTGAAAATCCATTTGGTTCCTACAATGTTCTTATCTTCAGGTCTTGGGACAAGTTACTAGGTCTCATTTTTCTCAATTTGATCTATTTCTTCATTCATGGCTTTGACCCATTCATCACTTTTGCTGGATTCTATAAAGTTCTTCGGTTCAACTATTGCGAGTAGGGCTTGTTCAACACCTGATTGTTGTCGTCTTGTTATGACTCCAACATTTTTATCACCCATGATTTGTGACTCTGCATGATTCTTTTGTATCCTTCTAGAAGGAGTTTTAGTGTCAGGTCTAGGGAAGTCTTCTTCGTCTTCCTATGCATCTTGCTTCCCTTTGTCTTCTTATTCATTATGAATGCTCTCGTCCTTTTGCAAGTCTTTTAGTTCATCATCACATGTATTTTCAATACTGTCAAGATTTTTCTCTTTCCTAGGTTTCATATCATCTACTTTCACATCAGCACTCTCTACAATTTTATTTAACCTTTTATTATAACACCTATATACCCTTTCAGTGGATGAATATCCTAGAAATATTCCTTCATTAGTCATGGAGTCAAACTTTCCAAGGTCATCCTCGTTTCTTTTGATGTAATAGTTACTGCCAAATACTTTAAAATATTTGACTGAGGTTGGTCTTCCATACCACAATTCATAGGGGTCTTATCCTTATTCTCTCTGATTTTCCCTATGTTAAGTATCTAGACAAATGTGTATACAACTTCTTTCCAAAATGAATATGACAGTTTGCTTCATTGAGCATAGTTCTAGCAACTTCTTGGACTGTTCTGTTTTTCCTTTCAACAACCCCATTCTGTTGAGGAGTTTTTGCAGCTGAAAATTGTCTCTTAATTCCATGACCTTCACATAACTCATTAAATTGATTTCAGGTAAATTCTCCCCCATTATCTGATCTAAGACACTTGATTTTCATACCTGACTCATTTTCAGCCATTGTCTTGAAGATTTTAATTTTTTCACAAGCTTCTGATTTTTCTTTGAGGAATGCCACCCATGTCATCCTTGTGTAATCATCAATGAGAAACATGAAATAGTGATCTCCTTACAGGCTTTTAGTTCATGTTGGTCCATAAAGGTCTGTGTGTATTATTTCCAGAGAGTGTGAGGTCATATGTTCTTTTATTTTAAAATTGGTCTGGTTTGCTTCCCATGTTGACAATGTTTACATACTGAGTTTAGAGGAACTACAATTTTTGGTAGATCTCTTACAACTTCCTTTGTGCTTATTTTGGAAATATTGTCAAAACTTAAATGTCCTAACCTTTTGTTCCATAACCAACTTTAATCTGCCATACTTAAGTAGTTTTGGTTTTCATTTTCCAAGATGTATACATTGTTTGTATTTCTCATAGCAACGCCAACGACCTTTCCTGATTTCTTATTCTTGATTTCACATTTTTCTGAGTCAAAGATACAAACATGTCCTTGGTCTCATGTTTGACTTACACTGAGGAGATTAGGTTTGAGGTTTTCAACTAGCAAATTTTTTTTTTCTTTGATCTTGATGTTGACAACAATTGGTCCTTTGCCGATTATTTTGGAGGACATACTGTCTCCAAAAGTGACTTTTCCCTTATTATATTTTAGTGTTATGAATTTGCTTGGGTCACTGGTCATATGTTTTGCACAACCACTATCCAAGTGCCATAAGTTTTGGTTTTCGGTTGCACATAAAGCAATCATGGAACTTTCCTTTTCTTCCTTTTCTCTCCAATACTTCTTTTGTTTGGTGTTTTGAGGTTTGATTGCAACAATATTCCTTGTACGAGTCTTCAGTTTACCATCGCTTGCCATATGTCCATGGTTATTACATTTATAACATTCTATGTCATATATTTGAAGTAATGTAAAAGGATTCTTATTTCCCTTCGACTTATTACTTGATGACTCCTTCTTGTATTTAGAAACCTTTCTTTCAGTTCTACAGTTTAAGGCTTTATGACCAAAATTATTCCAAGCAAAGCAGTGACCTAAAAATATTTGTAGATATCTATTTGGTCTCTTGGGTGCTAGATTATTTCTATTTTTATCTTGAGAAATTAAGCCAGCTTTCTTGCTTCTTTCCTTTTTAGCTGGAGTCTTTAGTACTTCAACATATCTTTTCTTACTTTCTTCTTGATTTGTGACAGGAAAAATCTCTAGCTTATTTTCTTTAACGAACCCCAAACCAGACCTATGGCCTAATGGTCTTTGGCTACTCAGAATGTCATCTAGAATCCTTGAGCTATTTTCAAACTTTGATTTGATAGATCCATCATCAAGATTTCTCTTGAATTGCATGATTTATTCTGCAAGATTTTCAGACTCCTGTATTCTTCTTTTGAGCTATAGTTTTAGGTCCTCCTCAACCTTTTTGGCATCTAAGAGTTGAGCTTCGAACTGACTAATGATAAGATATTACTATCAATTATTTTTCCTACATTTCTTAAGTTCTTCAAGGGTGCTAACAAGTTCAGCTCTTAGATCTACTTCTCCTTCTACGTTTGAGTCACTATTTGAGGCTTGAGTGTCTAGGCCCATAAATAAAAATTTAGTTTCTTCAACTTTGCCTCCATCTAAATCTTCACTGTCCTCCATGGTGTAAACAATTTTCTTTTTCCCATAGGGTTTTTTCTTGTTTCCTTGTTTACCCATTTTGAATTTCGAAGTTTCTTTTTCTTCATTCTCATCTTTTTTAGTGTAGGTGAATTTAGAGGAAAAATGTCAAATCCTTCCACAATTAAAACAATTTAAGGGTAAATTCCCCTTGTATTTTCCAGTCCCTCTCTCAAGTTTATTAATGAAAAGAGATTCCTCATCATTTGGGTTTTTTGGTTGATTTTTTATGGAGGCTTTAAAAGCTGCTTCTTTTCTTGAAGATCCATTTTGTCCTGTTCTCATCTCATACTAAGTGAGTATTCCATCATTAACTCATCCATTGTTACCTTTTTAAGATCATCTCGTTCTTCTAAGGTGGATACCTTTGGGTCATATCTCAATGGTAATGTTCTTAGTACCTTGCTTACCACTTCTTTTTCTTTTAATTTTCCTCCAAGGCCTGTAATCACATTAACAACTTCATCTACTCGAAGAAGGTATTCCCCAACATTCTCTTCCTATTTCATTTTAATACTTTCAAATTGACCTCTATATGTTTGAATTTTGGATTCTTTGACCTTAGATTCTCCTTCATAGATCATTTTCAACTTGTCCCAAGCTTGTTTGGAAGATGTGCATTGCATAACTTTAGTAAATACCAAGTCTGTTAAACCATTTAAGATTGAGTTTAGGGCTTTGGAATTACCTTCATATTCACCTAGTTCAACTGTGTTTGTAGTGTATAGGTTTCCTATTTTAAGCTCCTTTTATGTTGCTTCCCAAACCTTCCATCCTAGGGACATCAGATGACACCTCATTCTTACACTTCAGTAAGCATAATTTTCTTTGGTAAATAGTGGAGGTTTGTTAGTGGCCAATCCTTCTTTTTGATCCATTGAACTCATTGGATGGGATCTTCCTGTTACGGAGAGAAACTTCCCATGGCTTGGTGTGTACCACAACAGAAAGATAGAAATGAGAAATCAATCCCTTCCAAATATGCAAGAGAAACAAACATCTAACACTAAAGGATCTTGAATCTACCTTATTCTGGACGGTTGAAGTAGATCCCCATTGAGATTTTTCCAATCCTGCTTGCGCTAGCAATTTGCTCCCAACAACAAAAAACAAGACAAACATGCTATATAATATGGTTTTAGATCTACTCTAGCATATATAATCAACAATGTATAAGCAATTAAACGTATCCATGGATTCAATATTCATTCAAAATCACATTATTGGACAGGAAAAGATTTTTCTATTAATCAAATCAGAGATTACACAAGTGACAACCTCTGTCGGCATGTCTGGGAACCAGAGAAACTGAGTCCTCCACCTGGGCCTCCACCACCTCAATCCTCCATCTCTTGATAGAAATCTCACAAGCAAAGGCAAGCTTGGGAAGAACAAAAAGTACTCCAAAGGGACAAAGGGATGCAGACTCAAGTATATGCAAGCTACAATAACAATGGACTATAGTTTCGTTTCTCTTCAATTCCTCTTCTTCAATGTATCCAAGGGGTTCCTTATATATCACTCCAAAGGGATAATGGAGGGTCAAATCCGAGCGATCGCGAGGCATATGGAAGGCCAAGAGTCAAGTGGTTCAGACACACATGAAGGAAAACTCCAAATCCGAATGATATCGAGGCATATGGAAGGCCAAGAGTCAAGTGGTTTGGACACACATGAAGGAAAATTCCAAAAATATTTGGATTTATGCACACATCCCAATGTATGCGAGTTTGAGGACAAAATTCGTGTGTACACACGAGTATGGGATTAAAAGTTGCATACATCAATAAACAGGTGTTTTAAGGGATTAACTTGGAAACATAAAAGTATAATATCAGTCCATGGGGTCTAAAGAGTATGCACAGGGACGGGGAGGGCCATAAATATCTGATCAACCATGTGTGGTAAAATTAGCTATAACAGATGCCCCCTAATGTGTGAGGCCAGAGGGGTAACATGATGGCCGAAATACATTATAAAATCCATCCCAGAAGTGGAGTGATGAAGAATCAGGTGGAAGAACTAGCCATCCATCAGTATAGTACAATAATCAATCTCTGCATATGACTGCAAATACATATAGTAGTCCTGAATACATAAGAGTACAATGGCCATGAATAGGCATGATATGCAAAATGTGACATGTGTGGTCATCGCCACATACAATATATAATAGATCAGAATCTTCATGATGAAGATATACAATGGATCAAGATCTCCATAGAAGCTGAATATATACAATGGATCAAGATCTCCATTATGGCTGAAGATATCTGACATACATTGGAATCAAATCACGATATCTAAAATATCATGAACACTGGCACGATCAAAGAAGAAGCATATGTGGAATTCCACCAAACTGGAAAGTCTTCTACATAAACCACTATGAATACATGTCCTACTATGTGAATAGAGGTGTCGAGGTCGAACATAGTAGTCCATCGTTTGATTACCGGTCATTGATGTATACTATTAACATACACGAGATCACCCACTGATAATGAAAATGGAATCAAGGTACTAGAGTGCAATCTAACAAGTGTAAATAGATGTGTTGAGGTCAGACACTTGGAAGAATCCATCGATCAGGGGGCATTGATGTATTCCCAAAATTATCGATGGCGAGAGAACCTACCATTGATGATTGTAAGTCTCAAGGCACTCAAATGACTCTAGAATCTTATGACATAATAAATGATCTGAATTCGATGGGATGGAATCCACTGGAAGGAGGGAATTAAGGCATCTCCCATCAACCAACATGAAGTACTCAACAATGTTGTATAATGTGGAAGAACTCGAACAACATGTGCACAAACCAGTAATAGTACCACGAATCGCTGACATGCAAATTCAAGACAACTGAGGAATGACCGACTCAGGCTTCAACTTCCTTTGAACAAGAGCATAAAGGAAAATGGTGACTGAATATATGTAGCATGGACTCGATATGCAAACTGGGACATCTCTATGACATAGGAGGCATCAACAGAGGCTCCATAGGGACTTGAAGCTTAACTAGTTGGTGGAGATAAACTCAGAGTAATGAGTATAGCTCCTACAGTCAAACTAATAAGCCAACCAATGGATGTGATATACAGTGCTCTGTTTGAAGGCGACACAACTTGACTGCTCCCAAAGATAACATCTTTTCTTGTTGGGATTTTTGGTTTTTTTTAATTTTTTTGGACTTTTTTTTCAGATATTTTGAAAATCTTGGAAAAGAACAAAAGTGCTTTATAGTTACAAATATAGGAGTAGACGAGTGTCAGGGGACAAGTAAACTAGTTCCAGGAAGCGGAACATACCTATTCTCAATGCAAGGAAACATGTGCAGGATAACGACACTCAGGGGAAGGTCCCCTCTCGGTAAAAAATGGAGGATCAAGCTGCAAAAGATCTGTAAAAAGGCTCTGATTGGCTAGATATGAGACAATCTCGAGCTATATGGCTGATAATCAAAGTGAGGGAAGCCAACATAAGGCTCAATAAGGCAAGAAAAACTTATGATAATGCAATTACAACTTGACATACACAAAGGAGTCCTAGGGGAAAGGCCAACATAAAATTCAAGAGGAGTATGAAGCTCTTTCTCAAAGTCATGGCTATATTATACAAAGGACTCCCACACCCTAAAGGAGAAATGTCGACATGGGCACCAAATGAAAAACAAGATCTAACTCGGGTACCCATGTATGGGAAATCTCTACCATTCACAACATGTCACTTCTAAAAGCAGCAAAAAGGTTCCCTAACAAGATAGAATGGGTTCATACCTAGGGTTAAGATGAAACGGTCATAAGTTTATGAAAAATGCAAGCGGATGTGAAAACCTAACCTATATTCTAGTTTAGACATAATACCTAAAATAGGCACGAACGGGTCGAAGACACGGTCAAACCGCACTCAAAACGGGCTCCTACAACATCAAATTAGTTCAAACGGTCAGAAACGGTCAAAAACTATAGAAAGTGGGTAAAAATTTCAAAAAGTTTCTATAAAATGGTGAAAAATTAAAAATTTTCATACCATTTTGAATTTTTACCCACCATAGTGCATTTGAGTCCATAACTTCAAAAGTGAATTTTGAGAGCATCGTCTGACGAAATCCCTCCATGTTTGATCCAGGTAAATTCCCTTGCCCCTCTCTTTCATTTTGATATAAAAATTTTAAATTTTCATGGTCAATTTAATTTTTTAGGCCATCCCAACTTGGGCGTTTTGGGCGACGTGGAAATTGTGCATTTTTCCGTGTATAGGGCTGGCCATATGCGGAAAATGCTATGAAAAATGCGTACATACGCGACTATTTTGTAGACAATCATGTATAGGTCCGCGAACAAGGTTTTGATGGGAAAATAATGATAAAAAATTATGTTTTTGTGCAAGATGGTACTAGAGTGGAGAGAGAGGGAACAAGGTGATGTTGAGGAAGCTGTTCAGGCTGAACTCATGGATCAACAAGCATTACGGGCATGTGGCTTATACAAGTTTTGGTGTCTTGACAACTTGAGGTAAAAGCCAAGACTGCTCCAGCTACTGGTAGATTACTGGGATCCAGAGTCTGAAACTTTTCAGATAGAAGGGATGTCACTCAGCATTGAGGTTGAGGAAATATATTTCATCACAGGTTTATCCCAACGAGGGGAGGTGGTGAACCTTTGATCTCGCGGTCCAGGAGGCAGGCTGACCATAGATGACTACATAGTTGTGTACTTCCTTCCCAATACAGAGAAGGATGGGATTCAAATCCTGGAAAACTCAATTCAGATTATGGGGCTAAAAGCCATACTATTGGCCTTAGGTAGGATTGCAGGCTTGGCGTCACTCCACCAGGACTCACGACCAATGATGTTCTATGTGGTAGTGTGTATGCGGCCTATAATATATTACTGGAGTACTACGTTGCTGAGAAACATGAAACAACAGCTCAGTGACTGCAAAATGGGTAGGGTGTAGAACTTCAGGTTTGGTAGCATACTGAGCACATTCTTCTTTGAGCGAGTGCCAAGGATAAGCCCTAGAGTAGACATTGCTCCACATGGAGTCCGGGATCCAGCTCAGCGACGCTAGGCTAATGTCATGCACATACTGGGAGGTGAAAGGGTGGCTAAGCCCTACCCAACAAAGTTCTTTCTATGGTGGCAGAGACAACTCATCGCCATAGATGACTATCCCTATGCAGGGATTGACTTCCGCGGTGATCCAGACATGCCCCTACCACCAGGAGTGGCTTATGGAGACATAGGTAACGAATCCCAAACCAACTTTAAATTTTTGAATTATTTAATTTTTTGTGTTTTTTTTATATATGAAATCAAAAGATATGTTTTTGGTGTGACAACACATAGTGATACTCTATATGTATATGCAGATGTAGAACCACGACGACCAAATGGCTTTCCTCTTCATCGAAGGAGGGGAAGAGGTGATGAGATCATGGGTGCGGATGCTCCAAAGCATTCACACAAACTTTGTCTGATTGACACAGAGAGTACATATGGTGCAAGTCGAGGACTTTCCTAAGGCCATGCAGCGCCAGGTGGTTGAAGTACCATGAGTGTCACATGCCCCAATTTGGAAAAACAATTTTATATTATTTAAGGACACTAGTGGAAAATGAGAGATTAGTGACCAAAAAAATGACCAAAATCCGCATATCAATGACCACTTTTGGTTTGGCGATCGCTGGTGGCTAATTTACGGTCTTTTATTACGCGACCAAAATTGGTCATTTATAGCTTGTCAGTTGGTCATTAATTTGGTCATATATTTGGTCATTGATTTGGTCATGTATTTGAATCAATGACCAATTATATTACCACATGTATGACCAAATTAATGACCACATGACAAGCTAGAATATGACCAAATTTGGTCGCGTAATAAAAGACCGTAAATTAGCCACCAAAACTATTTTTTGGTCATTGATATGCGAATTTTGGTCATTTTTTTGTCATTTATATCTCATTGTTTGGTCACATATCTCTCAATTATTGGTCACTAATTTAGTCATTTTTAGTCGCTTTATGTGTGGTCATTATATTTTAGTAGTTTGAATGGTGTCCATTATTAATCAATATAAATTTTTAATATGATATTATGTTTAATTAAAAAAAGAACCATACATTTATTCTCATCTAATACACTTGTGAATTATGCAATGTCACATTATAATTAATTATAACACTTGTAAATAATATCTATTACACATGTAAATCATACAATGTCACATTAATTAGTTAATAATTACAACATTGGTACATAACATAAAGTACAACCATATATATAAGTTTTAAACCACAAATTATATTATATGAGATGTCAAAAGTATTACAATAAGTATGAGTTTTCTCAAATACTCATATTAATTTCTATATAACTTTATAGGAAAATCATCACTTTTCAAAATATTACAATGGCTAAACCATACTTAGATCCCATATCAACAGCTTCAAAACCATACTCAGCACTAAACCATACTTAGATTCCACGTCAGCAGCTTCAAAACCACACTTAGCAGCTTGAAAGCCTTAACATCGGGTTCTTCATTATACTAAATGGAAAATCTTCAATAACAAGTTCTTCATACTCAATGGCCCACTTATAAGTTAAGCTCACTCCTGCAAAATCCAATAAAAAAATATCACTTGTAAAGTAGAAAAAGAATAAAGAAAAATATTTATCTTGTTCAACAGCTAACAACAATAACCAAGATCATGTGCAAAATAATAAAATCTAATCTAACAAATTCAATTTAAGAATTGGTTAAAATTAAACTTGAATGGATAAATATACAACTATTTAGTACCTAAGAAAAGTAAAACTCAACTCTAAACCAGGAAATGGATTTCAACAGGAAAGATAATCAATGAATCCACAAAACAATTATGCTCGACTGCACAGGTAGAAACCTGCATACATAGTGCAATTTGTGAAGGAGTTCACCCCTATATGTCATGTGGTTAGTGAACGCCATGAAAACTATGGAAACTAATGAATGATTTAGAACCCCATCAAACTAATGTGATGTTATACTCAACCACCAGTATAATCAAAACCCATCAAATAGCATCAACATTCCCAATTTCCTACATGCCTACCTTGTCCTTGTTTCAAACATATATTTGTATATAAACAAACGAAAATTATAAAAAGTTCTTTTTAAATTGTCATCCTCAAAGTGTTCATGACATAGTTTAGGCATCAAGCCAACAACCATCATATTTTACCCTCTATATCTATATATAATAAAAAAAAATCATGAGTTTTTATTTCTTGGACTCTGGACTATGGACTCTGGAAAATTCACTTTATATTCACTCAAAAAATTTCATGAATTTTATCTATATATACATACATATTCTAGTTACAATTGTTACAATCTATATATACATACATATTCTAGTTACAATTGTTACAATCTATATATACATACCCTAAACGAATCAGCCTCCTCAAGGCCCATCCATAAAAGATAATTGTTACAAGAGAAGCAATCCTTGGCTATACTTTCAATTGTATATCTTCACAGACTTCTCAAACGAATGCCGATTATGCCAACAACAATACTAGATTAATTTTAAAACAAAAACAATAAGAAGGTTCAAACTAAAATTTTCTCATGGGTTTTATCTTAATTTTCATTTTTAAAATTTTTGCATAGATATACCCCTGGCCTACACCCATTCTTTGTTTCAAAAGTGCCATACCCATACCCATGTACACTAGCAACTTAGCTACAAGGCACACTGATTTTCCTTTGTAAAGAAGGAGCTCATTTGGATAGGGATGCATAGGGTGAAGGTAGGGCCTGAGGCAGAATATAATTACACATGCAACTATGATGTCCTGTAGAAGTAAATATGTGAGTTTGAAACTCAGGGAAGCTGAAAGTCACCTTATCCTCATGCTGATCAAATGTTGCAATACATTCATTTGACTTGATTGTCCACAATTTCAACAAACCATCTACGCCTGTGAAACAAAAGAGGCTCCAAACAGCAAAAAAAAAATTCCATCATCACTTTGAAAAGTGTAATTATAAGGATAACAATAAGAAACTAAATTAGAACTAAAGATTCCAGGCAAGAGGTTATACCAAAAGAAATGAACTGTGTTCTACGAGTGAGGAAGGAAGCTCGTAGTACACTTGCAGTATGACCTTCAAAAGTCTTCAGGAAAGAACCATCTGATAAGGCCCATATTTTGATTGTCTTGTCACCAGATGCTGTCATCACACATTGATCTACAGGTGAAAATTCTACACACCAAACCCCTCTTTTGTGGCCTCTTAGCACTAGTACTAGTACCAAATCTGGTAATCTCCATACACGAGCTATTCGATCCTGATTAAAAACATGGCATAAGACTTGGGTAAAAAACTAAATATGTTGCAATGGAATTCATCTTCCGCTAGAAGTCCTTGCAGATATAAGAATAAATTCATAATCTAACACACCTGAGAACCAGTACAGATAAGGCTGTCATTTGGAGCAACGACCACAGAATTGATGTCCTTATCATGAGCTTCAACCTCAGCATGTGATGATAGCTTGTTTGACTTACTAATACTACCAGAACCTAGTACATCATCAAAACTCCATACTTTGATTGTGCGATCACTGAAGATATACAATGAAACCACCATTTAGAAAATGTATCGATACTTGCTATATTTTTGTATATATGAAATCAAAATACTACGAGCTTACAAATTTCACTCAACACAAATAACATGCAAATACAGACCTCAGCTTATAGCCCTAAAAAGTTCCTTGATGTTCCTAATGGAGAATGTAGTAACCAGAAAGATTTGTGATTATTTGCAACTTTTCAAATTTCTCTTTTTAACAAATTTTCCTTGTTGATTTGTTGTCCTTTTTAACATGTTTTTTGGGTGGTTGATCCTATAACTAGATAGCAGATTCATCTTGCATCTGTCTTGGATTCAACTTTGTGATAGTGTCAAGTAAAGGATAATCATAAGAGTTTAGCCTTATAGTGAAAAGTGCCATGAATCTCCAAATCATGTCTAAGCAAGACCTGGATACAGATGGCTAATGGAATATGCATAGTAACACTGATTCAATTTGCTTTTACTTTCTCTATTTCAGCCCAATGATGAGCACGTGTCATTCAAAACACGTGGGTGGAAAATATTTCACACCGTGATAAACCAGATTAGGCATGGGCAATGTCTACTAACCTGCTCCCACTCACAAAGAAGTTCTTAGCTTTCTTTGAGAAGGAAACAGCTCCTACAACACCCATGTGCCCTGCTACCACACATATGCAGGATTTGCTCTCTGTATCCCAAATTCTTACCTGCAACAAAAGAAC
>LPNX010600716.1:165668-220368 GCA_001517045.1 Pseudotsuga menziesii | reverse complement strand
AATGAAGAAATCTCTATAAATAAATATAGCAGCTTTGCATATAGACATCACAGACAACCCAAAACCACTTTGCATGCCTATCTCACCAATAACTAATGAAATTGACATGGCCAATTGATTTATTAGTTTGCATATAAACTAAATAAAAACCTTATAACCTGCCAGAATTACCATTAGACAGTACCTTATCTCTACCAGCACTGAGCAGATTCCAGCCATTTTCAGAGATTGACAAACTTGTCACAGTAGAAAAATATTTTTCAAGCACAGAAATGCACTTCTTAGCTACAATGAGTAGGAGATCCAAATCATAGGGAAGCTAACATACTTTGCGTCAGTAAATAATGGCATTGTTACTTTTTCAAGGAGAAACAATAACACTCAACGGATGGGCTGTAATGCTCTGTCCTGTGAAGAATATGCAGTCAAAATTTTAGTGAACAAACCAGCTGAAACTAGTGTTTCTTCCCATGTTTCGAAGCTGTGAAGATAGGTAAGCAGCGCTGAGGAATTTGTTGTCAATATTGCGAGAGAGAAGGCATGTTGCATTAAGTTAATTTCTGTGAATATATTCCTTTCCTGGGCCTGAGTCACAACAGCAAAGGTGCACAGGGGTTCAAGGTCGATGTACATGCAAAGGATAGAAGCACTTGTTATGGTGTTCATAAACAACATGTGCAGAACACTTCTTATATATGGATAGACTCTAGAGTATATTGAAAAAGAAGGGGGCACATTGGCTAGTGTAGCATGAAAAAGGAGCGCAGTCAAAACATAAACCTTGTCTTTTACCCATCTTTAAACAAACCATGCAAAAGTTGAGTTTAAGTTCTAGTTTTAGGTTCTGAGCACTTAAAAATTCAGTTAGTGTTGAGTTAGCAGCCAATTTCAGAGGGCATTTAACACTTTCAGTTAGCAGCCAATTTCAGAGGGAATTTAACACTTTCAGTTAGCAGCCACGAGATCTATAATGATACTGAGAATTTAGTTTTTTTGTGGGGAAGCAAGTTTACTTATTTCTGTTGACAGCAGCAGTGTTCAATACCAACCTATCAAAAATAGGAAAATCATGCATAAAGGTCTTCAATAGGACCTATGTGCACAACACACAATTAAATTGGAAAATGACCTATGTGCAATCAAAGACCAATAAATGAAAGGAACATGATAAAATGAAGCATTTGCCAAGATTCAAAATAACCTACTAGCACGCAATCGGTCTAAATCAGGGCACTATAATGGGAGACAACATACCCACTTTATACCCACTTTAATTTCAATCATAAAAGACAATTTGAAATCCATGGATTTTTATTTAAATTTAATATTTAGATATCCACTGATAGAAAATGGCCAATGGGACTGGCAAAAAGTACATGAATCCAATTTTACAGGAGAAAAGTACAAGCCTTCCTACAGCAGCATACCGAATCACATTAAAAATAAAAACTAGGAAAAATGACTCTGGAACCAACTTTTCAGCAGGATCAACAATGATAATTAAACAAAATAGTGACTCAATATGCCATAATGAATAACTTTCCTTTTCTTCTAGTAGGAAACTTACAAGGTCGATGCATTTTCCAACTGTTTTGGTGGAAAATATTTGAAAAGCATGGCAACTGCAACAAGATATCTGCTGCTAGTCCTTGTCATGCTTTCTTCTGGGAATGAAAGAATGATAGGCTATAGCCAAATAGACAATAGGACACAAATAAATGTGAATTTACTTACTATGCTCTATTAAAATTAACCTCCAATTCATGATCTGTTCATGTTGGACCCAGTTATTAACTGCCTTCCATAAACCATCAGTGGAGTCCTGTGCAATGGCCAATAAAAAGTAACACAGTGTCGCCACATCATGTTTGTGCTGCTGGCTTATTTGGTTGTGGAAACAACAGCTGAGCAAAGAGGAGTTCATTCCATGTATCAGGCACTCCTGGAAGACACCAATGCAGACAATCCTGAGAACCACCTTTTGATCTGAGAATGCATTTGGATATATGTGACTCGTCCCTCAATTCTGAAACCCCAGTGACATCTAAACATTCAACCCTTGTGCCCCGCACAACACTCTCAACATCTAGATCTCTAATATAGTGTTCAATATAAGCAGTACATAATCATTTTAAGCCCCTACTCTTTTACATATTTGGCTTTAATTTATTTGTCCCCGCTCTTTTACATATTGTCCTCCTTTTGCATATATTTTGTGTAATATAAGCAGTGTTCTTTCCAAAAAATCTTATCAAATATACTTTAATCTTATGTTTTGTTTTATTTAGAGAATGTGCCCTTACCCAGCTTGCCTATATGGATCTTATTATGCCTAATAATTATAGTTCCTACAAAATGTCTGCATGTCTTTTATCAAGATTTCAACATTGCATGCACCATGTCTACTCAAATAATTTCCTAAGTTATATCTTGACTGCAAAGATTCTCAAATAATTTGCAAGATACTTGTAACAGCTCTACTTTTGGGCTTTTCAAGCAATTAGACAAATGCAGGGCTCACTGTACTCCATGGAGTTTCTTTCAAAATAGGATGCAAACAAAAACTTTCTCATGATACAATGTGATACCTAAAGTGAAAGGAAAGCCTAGAAAGAGAATAATCTTGTAGATATGATGGCATATGTGTTGCAAACTTGAAATTAGTTAGCATTTCAGCTTTTCTTCAGCATCCCTACTGCTTGTGTTCTTCATTTTCTTTTCATTGCCAGATTCTTAGGAGTTGGATTCAAAACAAATGCAATTCGCATTCACACAATATTTGGAGCTTTCGTGTTACAAGATAAATATGCACATAGATGAAGGTTACAAATGGAGATGTAGTGGACAGTCGGTAAATATCAAATGCATAACAGTTTTTGAACTCATCTCAAATTGGGTCCACTATATTTTGTTTGATGCATAGCAAATTAGCTCCATGTGTGCTTCTCTATCTCTAGGACTGTGGGAATAATATCTGTCACATGATCTAAATTGCACGACATAGCATTTTATATATTTAGGGCCAGCATGGCTTCAATGAGATCAAACTTCTTCTGGGGTCCTTTGATTGCTCATTCGGGCTGATAAGCAAGTCATTACAATCTATTACTTTGCTAGAGAGTATTTATCTGTTTAAAAACTGGCACTTTTAACTCTATTTTTTCCTTTGAAATGACAAGATTATAGAAGGCATTGATTGAATGCAGAGATGGCTTCCAACAAGAGAGAAATTTCAAAGAGAACATAAACATGGATTTACTCTGAATTTTTTGGGTGAATGAAAAAATGACTAGTGCAGAAGGACAAGCAAAGAGGCCCATTAGATTCATCAACAGTATTCTTGTTGGTCACAGTTGTGTTTTATAAACAATAGCTCCAAGTCACTTATAATCACAAATTTAAGCTTACAAGGAGATGCAGAGTATTCAAAATAAAAGGGTCTTACCTCTTGATTATCCCTAGTCCTCTTGTTCCCATTACAAGTGCAGCGGGATTGATTCTTACAGTTTCATGACAAAGTGCTTTACCTACGTCACCCTCCATAATCCTAGCTTATATTTTCACCTTTTCAGTGGAAAAATGACAACATAGCAGTCCAAACCAATGGACTAACATTCTCTAAGAACTACATTTACAAGGTTTCTTATTGGAATTACCATGGAAACTTCATATGCTTCTATTGCAAGCCTTTCCATTAGACCTTGTGTGGCATCAAACAACACCTCATCATCTGAATTTGTGCTTTGAAGCATATCACAACAAAATAGAACTCTTATCAGTATGAAATCATCTATGGTACAAAAGAAGGTAAGTTTAAATAGAATCCCAAATATATTTAACCAAATCCAAAAAAACTCTTGTAATGATTCAAAATGTGATATGGAACATGATCATCCAACACATAAATTGATCAGCACAAGCTATTCAGAAGTGAGTTACAACTTGCCCCAAAAGAAGAGAGGAAGCTGATATTCCTCTTTCTCAGAAGTTCTATTTCCCTTTTCGGGATTGCTTGGAACTCTTATTGAGGGATATTGTGCTTGATGAATCAGGAAGCTCAAGTGGGGCAGCTACTACTGTTGCAATTAAAGAATCAGAATGCCCCTGAATGCCAAAGGTTATTCTGTGCTCAGTGTGGTGTGCCATGGCATGCAGGTTTAGATTGTTCTGAATTCCAGAAATTGTCAGATTCTGAGAAAGAGAAATGTGATTTGATGTTGTTCAAGCTTGCCAAAGAGAGTGAATGGAAACAGTGTGCAAGCTGCAAACATATCGTTGAAAGAAGTTCTGGATGCTCTCATATGATTTGTAGGTCAGTAAATTGGTAAAGCTCCTTATTTTCCTAAATATAATTTCCTTCAAGCAGGGATGATGTGAATTATTTTTTCTGATTGAAAAAAATGATGGTCCTCATCCTAACTTCTTGTTGATACAACACTTTTCAATTAGCTGATGGTCCTCATCTTAACTTCTTGTTGATACAACACTTTTCAATTAGATGTGGTTATGGTTTCTTTACTTTGTGTCCATGGATACCTGAGTATTACCAGATAAAAAGAAAAGCTACTAACTAATTGTCCATGGCTTAGAAAGTCTGTTTCCTGAATTACATAGTTTTGTAAGTACCCATTATTGGTTTTGATCTGAGTGAAAACCAGTATAAGTTTATGTTTCAAAGTCCATAGATGTGGGTAGTGAGCATGCAGCTCTGTTTCCAGACTGAAACTGTAGGAAACTCAGTGCAAATAGAAAAAATACCAGCCATTTAAACACCACTTATGTAAAAGACTCTGAGTAATGAAAACTGCCATTGCAATTTGCTGTTCATTACAGGAAATTGAAGGGATATTGTTTATGTATCTAAAGTAGAAGGCTAGCTGAAAAATATTGTTGTGGGTGGTGTTTCAAGTGTGGTTACGAGTTTTGTTATAAATGTGGATCAGGCTGGATGAAAGCTGGAATTCCCTGCAATTGCTCTGGGTAGAGATAAGTTTTTTTTGGATTTGGAGCTAGATAAAATGCCAATTTTTGAAAGCCATATTGGTTATATATATGGTTTACCAAATTCCACTGCAATTTCTTTTTTTACCACTTCTTTCAAAATTCAGAGTAGCACTGGTCTAGTTTCTTAGGACTGTGGAAGACATTTCTCCTTTTGAGGTAGCTGATGCTGGAAAATGTGAATTCATTTTAGAACATGAACTGTAATGTTGAGTTGTTTGCAATTTGATTCAGAACCAACCAATGGTGGTTAGGGGCCCACCCCTGAGGACACCAATGACCCCCTAACTGAAGCATGTCTCATCCCATTGGTTGTATGAGTTATAATTACTGACGATTGTGATTTTTCTTGTGTATACTAGAATGCTAGAGTTTAAGCATTCCCAGGAACCCCCAGGAACCAGTGATAGCATGTCAAACATAAATGTACCTAGAATCATACAAATGTAATATAAATTCAGAACATAGTAGCATGCTAAATCAACTATGGGGGGAAGTAGTATGCGTATTAAAATAAAATTTTGAATATATCGTCTATTCACTATACAAAGAATGTAACTTATGCATTCATGAGGCAAGAGCTATAATGCAGGGTTTAAAGCATATAGATAAATAAGGAGTATTAATTGACTAATTCCTGAAGGACAGCTAAAGAAGCTTACTTTAAATTGTGGCTCTCTTTTGCTTCTGTAACAATGTGTCTGAGGCCCAAAGCAGAATCCTCTTGTCTCTCACCAATCTTTCTGAAACTTGCAATTTTCTTTTATATGTGTCAGCTGATTTGCAAAACTGAGTTACGAGCCCATAGAATGATTAGAGTTCCATTAGAAAGCCAAAAATTGAAAGGAAATTATCTTCGAACAACAAATAGAGATGAATTATTGTCTCCAAATGTCATAGTTCAAACAAAAAAGGAGATCAAACCTACTTTGCTGAATAGCCAACTTGAGGAGGCTTTGCATTAGGGTCCATTTCAAAAGATTTCCAACCATAATCGATAAGCAGAAACTTCGAAGAGGTGCCCCCCTTCTCTAGACTGTTAAAGAAATAAAAAAACAATAATCATTTTAAAATGGACCTTCAGGATAATGTCGCTGTGTAACTATATATCTACACAAGTTAATATACATTTATAGAACATACAAGTGGCCTGGCAAAACATTCTACCTTTATATACCTTGTTTTACTCCCTCAGCTGAGACATCTATGTAAAATGCATCCCTTGCACACCACCTGAACCAGTTGAGTATGTCAGGTAACTGCAAGACAAATATCAAAACTCTAAGCTAACAGTGAACTAACAAAGACTTATAATGACTTAGTAAAACAGTACACAGATACTTGTTATTCTCAATTAAGATTCAATGTGAGCTAAACGTTTTAGCACACAGAACACATTCAGACATGATTGTAAAAAATCAAGGTTCAATTCCACGAGAAATTACTCGTCTTTCTTTCACGATGAACAAAGGTTTTAGAATGCCTCTCCGCAGCCTTGCGCTAGCAACAATTGATGTTATTCATATAGTATTGATGCTGGAATATGAGAAGTTCCAAAAGGAAGGAAATAAAATACAAAAGTTGAAACATAGCAAGGGTTCTCACTTTACTACACTAGTAATCACTTCATATGGATCAGTTCTATCCCCAAGAAAAACTGAATAAAATCATTGAGTTGTTTCAACAACAAGATCTCCTGGAATGCCAAATATGAAGTAAATTCAAGAGAAAATAAAAAAGACTAATTTTCTCTTGAGAATTTACAGTTAGAGTTATGTTAAGTCTTACATGTATTAGATATAAGAAATTTATACCATTCATAATCTTTGCAATTCTTACCACTTTCCAAAGAGATTTCGAGCTCATTGTTTTCATTTCCTTGAAAAAATGATCTGAAAGATCCTTCCAATAGAGGCAAGAAAACAATATAGATTGTTGGCTCTCCAATGCCATCACCTACACCAGTACTCAAAGGTGAACCTTTGCTACCCTCGACTCGCAAAAATTGAGTCTCAAATGGGACAGCTTTCCCATATGAACCCATCCTCTCTTTCATCCACCAGAGCTTGAAAGAGAACAAAGACAAAAAATGAAGGCCTCTGCAAAAATGCATATAAAATACATCCATCATAACCCAAAGAAAAGAATTGTAAATTGAATAACCAAAAAAATCCCAAAAACGTGCACTTCTTGCAGCTGTCACAATGCATTGTAAAAGTCTTGAACGTCAAAGATGACAATCTCAAAATACAACACTTTGGTTCTAAGGAATTCATACACTTAAGAAAGCACTTTCTATAAATTAATGAAACCCACTCCTCACCATAGCACAAACAACCAAACTAAAGAAAATGACATCATAATAAAGTATCCTCCTACATGGTGTGCCTCCTTCCACAAAAGACTTCTCCAAACCAAGGGTGTCTCACTCTAAAACATTAACAAAATGCTTGAAAGATGGTAAGATCTTCCAAGTAAAGAGGAATTAAAGAGGAATTATGATGAAACTTGGGAAGAAATCCTTTAGCAATTCCTAACGAACTCATGAATATTTGTTTCTACTACAAGGTGAAGCATAGACTATATGTCTATGAGGAAAAATCCTAGTAATCATATGAATACTTGACAGAGTAAAAGTGTTTAAATATGACAGAAGATATAAGGAAACTTAGATGACCTAGAGGGATATTTAGTATAAACAGACTCGTTGAGCATATTTACGAGTGTGTTGGGAAGTCTAGCAAAGCTTGTTGAAATCTTGAAGAAATAATGTTAAAATAAAAGTGTTATCAAGAGTACCTCTCTAGATTGGCAATGAATTGAGAGTTTAAGGACTGTTTGAAATAGACCTTATTCACTTTGCAATAGGGAATCTTCTCATTATCAAAATCATTGTGACATTTTCTAGGAGTGACTATCATAGGACCAAAAAAATACTGGATTGTGTATAGAGTAGTTTGTAATGGCAGGCATAAGCTAGGAAAATGTAAAGTGTACAGGAAGAACAACAATGATGAAGATCGTTAACAAAGGAAGCATGAACATAGGGGGGATATGATCAAAAAGTCAAAATTCCTGAGCAAAGTTAGTAGACGGAGAAAAGTATGCATCTAGATCTTACAAAAAAATTAGAGCTTAATGCATCTAGATCAATTAAAAAACCCTACTATCAAAGTCAATACAATTCATTTCATGCCTTCATATATATAATAGAAAAAGGGGGAAATAAAACATGCTGGTCATAAAAGATTGATGGAAATGCATAAGAAGCAACCATATTTAGATTATTACAGGTAGAATTTAATATAGAAGCAGGACCAACAACTACCTAAAAAATATAAACAAGCATAAATAAGGCAATAATACCCTTCAAATATCCATAAATTATCTCAGGCATCTCAATGTTGCTTGAGCGATCATCACAAATAAAGGAGTTCTTACCCACAAACGCAGAACAACAGAGAAGGTACTCCATGGGCAGGCATCCGAACCTTCAAACCACATGCTCTCCCAGCAAATCACAGGCTCTTGTAGCTAAAGAAATAATATTTACCAGTTAATTTCAAATGTTGAACACCACATAAACTAGGTTTCAAATCACAAGCTTTGGCGGTTGATGAAAAGACCTACCATATACTGAAACAGGAGGAAATTAGGTACATCTAATTGGAAATTAAGAACTCAAGAAAAAACCTTAACAATGAAAAACGGATGGAGGGGCTATCCATACTCTTTTTTACAAGTGTTTGTTCACCAGACTACTTGGATAATCTTTTTTCCAAGTTAGCATAATCTTTATCTTGCATTTGAGCAATTTCTAAATCAATTTTAGAGTTCTATGGTTATACACAAATTTTAATTAAAAAAAAGGGTGATCAAATTTAACCGAAAAAAAAACATTACAAACTCATACCAAAGAGAAATTGTTCCAATTACAAAAATAACAAGCAAAAGAACATTACAAGACTAAATTGGCCTCTTGAAATGTACCTTGAGATCTATTCATACAGTCCAGAAACAAGACCGAGAAGATCAAGCTTCATTTAAAGCAGATTCACCCCTCATTGTTAATCCCTCTGTGCTATGATTAATTCCAAGATTATTTGGCACTCTAACAGCAACTAGTACCCAAAATGATATCATCATCTGATTCCTAAGTCATAACCCCAAGGGATCCATTAAATCCCTGCCTTCTTACGGCTCAAAGTCGTCTTCCAGCTTCAATGTTTGGGAAACAACCTTCTCTTCATAATCGTCGACCACAAAATAGGGATTGTGCTCAATTAGACGAAACTTGTAACTAGTGAACACATAGAACGCAAGGGTTACCAATTCTCCAACCATGATACTAGTCCAAGCATACTGGTAAGTAGTTATGGTGATTAGAGCATAAACTACAACGCGAGTGAAGTAAATATAGCAGACCACCACAATGTAATACTGTCTGAACAGAGTCAACTTCATCAGATTCATAACTGCCTTGCCATCAGTATGTGCAGCCTGGTGCAAATTATTTATAGACCAGATAATGGGGAACAAGACAACACAACAACAGATCATGTAAACTAGGAGAAACCCCTGGTTCCAGGAAAGCCAATCCTTGGCATACAGCCCAGTCTTATCAATCACCACAGTAGCAATATTGTCTAAGACTTGCAAGGGAATGAAAACAATGAGAACTTTCTTCTCCTTGCCTTGCATGTAGGGTTTAAAGAAGGACCAGTCGGTGCCAATCAAGACAATCAGGGTAAAAAGCATAATTCCCTTCAGAAAACTAAAAATATAAAACAGATCATCCCATCCATGGGTTTTTTCGGTTCTCTTAATGAAAGAATTTTCCTCTTCCTCGCAGAGTAGATTTAGAGCTTTCAAATAGACAAGGGCGGCCATGAATACATGGGTCCGGTAGGTCGTAAGGCGGTTTTTCATAACCACGTAGATCCAAACCCCAACCAGCGCAACAGATATTAAAGACAGTGAAAAAAAGATTCAACAGAAGGGTTTCACCGGCCGAAAGATAATGCCTGGTGCCATCACCGCCCCCCTCAAGATTATAAATAACTGTAGTTACATCCATTGAAACCCCGATGTCACAGATACAATTGGCAAAGACGAGAGTAAACTGGTTTGCTTCGAGCTCTTTGAAAGTTTTGTTGAAGGGAAATGAATTCTCCAAATCCTTAAATGTAAGGAGGGGTGTGATGAGCTTAGTCTCGAGTACACAGTGAATTTCTCCATGTTCCAGATCTTGTAAGACGTGAAGCCGGACATCTCTGGTGCTCAGGAAGAACCCCATGGACTCCAAGTCGATATCATTCTCCTTGATGGCCTTGTACGAGGAATCCTTCACATAGATTTCCAGGAGGCCTTTGTGTGTGAACCCGAATTCCTCGAAGGGAATGATGAAATGGTAGTCGGATCGAATCTCTGAATGTCGGATTTCAGTTGAACAAAAGGGAAAGAACCCCTAAAAAATACCTTGATTTCCATTGCAGAAACCCTTGAATTGGACTCCATCCTGAAGATCTGAGATGAATATTTCATTGCATTGCAGTAGCGCCCTGGTAATCACCAAAATGTCATGCGGAGGGAAAAACACAGGGCAAAATGGCCATAGATTGAAACACACCTTGTGACATTGAAGCCTTGAACAGGGTCACCTTGGGCTTTAGCTTGAGTGAAATGTAAGATTGTTCTACATTGGCACCCACCACTTCACGTTGGCGCCAAAACCCAAATTGTGAAACTACACTAACATGATAGAATGAAATTTGTATTTGTTTATCTTGAATTCTATCATATTTGTATTTGCTTAACTTAATTTTTTTATATATATTAATAGTATATAATAAAAAATTACTTATCATATTTATATTTGTTTAACTTAATTTTTTTATATGTATTATTAATATATAATAAAAAATAACTTAGCATATTTTTCTAAAATTTTATATGTATTATTAATATATAATAAAAAATACTTAGTAACATTTTTTTTAAATTTATAATGTAAATAGTTTAATAATTAATATTATTTATAAATAAAATATTTAAAAACAAATGTATCTAGGTATATTTGTATAGTTATTTTCAACTATATATAAGTAATACCTCACCGCTAGGACATTGCCATAGTTAATTTACCCCTAGGACATTGTCATAGTTAATTTGGTGTTAACAGTGGAGTTGTAACACATGAGGATCTGCAATTTACTAAGTTCTAGGGTGTCTATGAATCCATTTGTAGTCTTAGAATTTAGTAAAATATACAACATTGTCAAAATTGTAATTGTTCATTGCTGAACTGATCCACAACTAAAAATGACCAAATAAATGACCAATTGGTATGTGGTCATTTTTTTCTAGATACCCCGTGACCAAAATTGGTCATTTATCTTGGTCTTTTTTAGTTAGCCCGCTTAAATTTATCAATTTTTGTCATTTATCCCTTGAAAAAAATTGTGGTGACCAAAAATTTTGGTCTCCTGGTCACTAATCTCTCATTTTGCACTAGTGGGAACATTGTATTAAATTTTAAGCTAAGTTGTAATTGATGACCCAGTGGGGTCAAGAATATTTAATGTAAATTCAGAATATTTTATTTATAAATAAATAAATGAGGAGACAACAGCTTAAGAGAGTTATTAAAAGAGTGTTTACTAGTCAATTGGTGGAGGAGACTGGGTGGAGAGAAAATTGACATGTGGCAGCATCCTCAAACCATTTCCAATTGTTGCAAGTGGCAACTTCCCTATATTTGTGGTCATGATTCCCTAAGAAAGTGGAATTAGAGCAAGTGGCTCATTTAATGAAAACTGACCCAGAAGACCTAGGCATCTCTATAAAATTTCCTATTGAGGAGAGCTAAGGCTGCTCATTCTGGAGAAGTGATCATTCAAGGTGAATGAATTTACTCAAGACAAATTCAATGAAGGGGAGTCTGGAATGTGTTTGAGGGGATAACTATTGAGATTGATCTAGTTGCAGCTTTTAAGCTGAAGATCATACTGCTGAGAGAAGATTGTTACTACTTAGGTAATTGAACCAATAAGGTGACAGGTTTTTTTTACAGTTGCATTCTCCACCCAGTTCTCAGCCAAGAAGACCAGGAACAGGTTCAGAGGTCCTGAGGAAGCGTTGTTTGAGCGCTCTCCAAGAGATTGGTAGGGAGGAACAACCTCCTTAAGCTGTTGTTGTCTTGTCCCCAACAGGTTCTATTTTATTTTACCGTCTTAGTTAAGTAAATCTTATTTTATCTACTACATGCATGTTAAATGTTTCAGGTTTTATGAATGAAAGGTAACTATGAAATTTTAGATTTGGCAAAATTATAGATTATTGCAGAAATGGGAATGAGTATGCATTTACTGAAGCAGATAGAAATGAAATTCCTAGCTGTTTTTTTCCACACCTGATCTCAAGTTGTATTCTAGCACAGTTGGCTTTCTTAGATAAATGAAATTATTCTTTTATTTGGAATATAAATAGGAGATAGGATTCTTTTATTTGATTATGAATAGTAGATAGAATTTACTTCAAAGTTTATAATTTATACTAAATATCAGTATTATGTATTGACTGCTTAAATTTACTGTAACTAATTAAATAAAAAGAAATAGGTATAAAAGAAGCAGTAAATATTATAAATATTTCAGTATTAGTTAACTAATAAAATATAATTATCATAGTTAACAGAAGTAAGGTAAGAAGGTAATATTTAAGAAATTATGTTAAAAAAGAATTAGTAAAACTGTTTATAAACATTTCCAATACATACTAGTGTGTTACAACCAGAATCATAGGATTATTTTATAATCTTTGTTTATTAATTATTGACAGCCAACAAAAACCCTAAGTATTTCTTAACTATAATTTAGAGGTAAGAGACTATAAAATTTATGCGGGATTTTCTATTGTTGTTTTCTTAAAAGTAGTATCGAAACTTTAACTATAAGTTTATCTCATCATTCTTATTTTCTATTTGAAAAACAGAGTCAAAAACTCTATAAGTAGAAACAGGAATTTCATAACACTGTAGGGTTTATATTATTTCCTTTAACCAAGTTTTAGAAATTACCTTTATCTTCTAAAACAAAGCTCAAAATAATTTATAATTTACAAAGTAGTAATGAATAAATTATATAGGTAAATAACGAACAACTTACACTAGAAATTATATACCATGTACAATATAAATCTCAAATCCAGGTAGGCTTACAGCCTGTGAGAATTCAAGGGTCAAAACCCTTTCTATTAAGAAAACCAATTGCACAAAAGTATTTGTATTAAACTATAACTAGTTTACATTACGGACTGAAAGAGTAAAAACCCCACAAACTTTACAACTAGACTACTTCATAGTCTTCATTCTTAAACCAAATATACTTAAAATATTTAATATTAATAGTAAATTACTTTACTGACAGGTTAGGGAAAATCCTTTCCACAGTTTCAACTTCTTAAAGATCGAATAGAAAAACCGAAGTAAACGAGACAGAAACCACATAATTTTAAGTGCATAGGAGTTTTTATAAACTTAACACAATATTACATCTGTAGGCCGTAAGGCTGAACAATTTTCACTAAAAACAACACTTACATCATAGATTTAAAATCTTGTGCAACCCAGCAATGTATCAACAGGGTTTAACAACAAAACACGGTTTATAAACAACAAAGTAAATATCATAACTAGCAGAAAGTTTGCAGCTAGGATTCCAACCACAAGAACCTTCAACCAACCCATTTCGCAAGCAGGGAAAAATCCATGATGAGACTGGGGCTTACCGGTTTGAAAGCCCACAAGGGTAACTGAAGGACGAGCCTGTTTCCATCGAATTCTGGAGTTGTCATCATAGCCTACAGTTTAAACCAAACAATGGTTAAAAACTAATAATAATAATTTTAAACCCTAGCTTAATCAATTCACGGGGAAAAAGGATTTCAAATAAAATAGTAGTGTATACCTGTGCTGTAAATGAGAAGAGTTTGAAACCAGGAAGTTACGGCCACCTATCTCGTCGGTACCAACCAAAAGAAACTTCAAGTCAACCCTGCGACAAAGGCAGTAAGGTTACAGCACTCAAACTTCATGATGCCGAGGCAAGGAACAAGCAATGACAGAGTTAAAACCATGTACAGGCTTCGAGCTAAGCGAGTAAATAAAGACCACTCGCACAGTAAATATTTACTCCCAAGAGAAATCGAGACTACAAGTCTTGGTATCAAAACCACTCAGCAACGAATACAGACTACGGAGCTAGCAAGCAGAGAAGGAGAAGGCCTCTCATGGCTGCAAAGAACCTCACAGTGCAGCCGACAAACAAACAAACCCTTGGAACCAAATTCCTAGGAGTAGGGTTTCGCTTCTTTATAAGTCACCAATGCATGGAGGAGAATAGACCACATGCCTTCCAAATTTGTTAACCAAGCATGGGTCGTTTTCAATAGTCAATACTGCACATCGAAAATCATTTATATTATTGCCAATAATTCCAATTCATGCCATCGACTATAGTAGAAAGGTGCATAACCATTGCCATTGATACAATCACGAAGAGTCGACAATAGTATAAAAGTGCTTATCATTTATCCAATAATAAAATTAACAATATCAACTATATTATAACATGCATATGATTGCTCATAATGTTAATTTGGCCATCGATCTTATGGACAGTTTGTATGATTGCTTACTATGTCAATCATGTTATTGTTTATGCTTTTCTTTAGAGCTAGTATAGTTTAAGAGCAAAACTTATAATGTGTTTTTACCTTTAGTTTCGACTATATGGAAATAGTTGTTAGGTAGTAAATCCACCTTAGGATACAAGTAAAATTTTATGGTAACAATATAAAATAATGTGGCATTGTATTATTACAATAACTCTTGTATCATGGCGATAACCTAGAAATTGAAGTATATAGCTTGAATTCTAGTAGTACAAGAATATAATCATAATTGCATACAATCAACAAGTTGATATTCTTCATGACTAGCAAGGAAGAGTTAAGGTAGAGATATGTAGTTTATTTTTAAACTGAAGGGCTCTAAACTTTTCCACTTAAAAACTCGATGCTGATAATGAAAGAGTCTTCAAGGTGACTGAAGACAAATTATATGCAAGAGTTTCTCTTAATAAAACTAATAACCCATTGTAAACTTTACCTTTGAAAAACATAGGATTGGGTTCATGCATAAAAAGCAGTACATTTGAAGTATTAAAACATGACAATAGTAGTAAGATCATTATACAGTAAAAGTATTTATATGACAAGATCATGAGCCCTATGCTCACTAAAAGAATCTATAAATGACTAGGTATTATAATCTTTACAACAGAAAGAAACCTTGGTAGAACTCATTCGGGTAAATGGCACTAAGTTTGATTAGAATGATAATATTTATGACTTAAATATAAATACTGTCATAGATCCAACACAGCGAAGGGAATTACTTTACCTCATCGGAGCCTTACATTTTTATAATCAAATAACACTCTAGAATCTTATCATGCTAAAAAAGTACTTCTCGACTTAATGCAAAAGTAAACTCCTACTTGTTCAAACGCTTACCTGTTGAACCTGTAAGAACCAACAGTCCATTGAGTTAGTAGAATGCTAAGTAAGCCCTGATTTCAAACATGGTTTCTCACCTACTTGAAAAAAGTAAATCATTAGTACAACTAGCAGCAATCTAAATGCAAGTCATTTTTATATAACTTATAAAAATTAAAATTGTATTAGTTTTCTGTATTTAAAACTAAGCATTACAAATTGTTAAACTGTTTCATTTTCCGCTAACCGCTACTAGTTACTAAACTGCAATTTCAGACATTTTATGTCACTATAAAAAAAATTATTTTTTTATGAAATTTTGGGGTTATGACGTGGTATCAGAGCACAAGGTTCAAACACTAGGCCTTGATGAAGCTCAACTTGCTTATATGGAACAATGAATTTAAATCATTTTGCTGAGGTTGTTTTCTTTTAATGTTATCAATAGAGAAATTTGTTTCTGAGTTTAAAAACAAGTATGGAAAGACTGGAGGATATGCGGAAGAGGAAACTCCCTATACTAAACAAGATAATTTACAAAGAGAACCTATACAAGAAGACATAACCACTAATTCCTCATAAATTTTACAAACAGTAAAAGAATTAAAATCTGAAATGGAATCTGTTAAAAAATAAAATGAGAGCATTCCGAGAGCTCGGGAGGAGCTGAATCGGATCCTAATAGAAAGATTTCATACTGAGGGAAGGGGTAAAAGAGATGATTCAGAAGATATAAGTTATCAACATAAGTATAAAAAGACTAAACAGATTAAAAATGAAAGTAGCTCATCTTTCGAAGTGTTTGGTGATCAACGTAATTCTCATTATACTAGTGATAGTAGTGAGGATAACCACCATACTAGGAAAATAAAATACAAACCTTATGAAGAAATTTCTGGAGAGTTTAAGAAGATCAAGCCGCCAACATTTAATGGAGAAATTGAAAAGGGGGAGGAAGCAGAATCCTGGTTATCCGGGATGAAGAAGTACTTCCAGATTTATAACTATTCTAACCAAATAAAGGCTAGAATGGCTAATTATAATCTTACAGGGAAAGCTGATATATGGTGGCAAGATTTAAAGAGAGTGAAAGGTATAAGAGAGAAGAACATAAATTGGAGCACATTCAAGAAGTACTTTAAAAATAAATTTTTATTTGAACAGTACTATGAAGAAAGGGCTAAAGAATTCTATGAGCCAAAACGAGGTACAATAACGATGAAAGATTTGAACAGTAAGTTTTTAAGTCTGCTTAGGTATGTTCCATACCTTGTGGATGAAAAACCGAAGGTATAGCGGTTTCTCAGCTGTTTACCTTATCACATAAAGGATAGGATTGAGTATGACAATCCAGAAACCCTAGAAGAAGCTATGAGGAAAGCAAATTTTTGTTATGAACAGAATCGGAAAAACGAGAGTATGGCCAACTGGAAGGCCAAAAAGAATAATAATTATGATCAAAGGAAGAAAGAGTTTGTGCCTAATCGAAATTCTAAAAATAATAATGTCAGAAATTTTTCTAATAATAATTTCCAGGGGAATAAGAATAATTCACAGAACAATCAGAACAATCAAAAAAATAAAGAGCCTGCTAACAATCACAGTTATTACCCAAAGAATTTTGAATGAAAAGAACCCATAAAGTGTTGGGAATGCAATGGTCCACATTATGCCTCAGTCTGTCCCAATAAGAAAAAGACTGTCAGTGATATCCACACAATACAGGAGGATATGACTGTTGGTGATTTAGCGAGGACTATGCCCAGGATCAATGCAGCTCTGGAGAATCGGCAAGCAGACTATCAAACTTCTATGGTGGAAGTAGAAGGTAAGATAAACCAAACACCCATAGATATTTTAATTGATCCAGGAGCTAGTTTAAGTTATATTTCTCCTAATTTTGTAGAAAAGTGTAAACTGCCAGTTGAAAAGTTTGCAAGTTCTTGGTTGGTTCAGTTAGCTACTGGTGCAAAGAGAAAGGTAACTAATTTTGTAAAGAATTGTGCAGTAACTATGGATCAATTTGAAACTTTTGTTAAGATTAATATGCTACCTCTAGGTTCATACGACATACTAATTGGTATGGATTGGTTAGAGCAGCATAGCGTGGTCTTGAATTTCTATGATAAAACCTTTACTTATATAAATAATGATGGAAAACTAATAAGCATAAAGGGAATCCCTAGGAAAACAACTGTAAGGCAGATTTATTCTTTGCAGCTTAAGAGAGATGTTAGAAAAGGTTGTAAGGATTATGAAATAACAGTAACCAATGAAGAAAATCTAAACAACATTGATAAATTGAAATTGGAGGATACACTAGCTCTAAAAGAATATGCAGATGTATTTCCGGAAGAAATTATGGGACTGCCTCCGAAGAGGGAATTAGATTTTACCATTGAGCTGGTACCTGGTGCAGTGCCCAGCTCAAAGGACCCTTATCGGATGAATATACTTGAACTTAATGAACTTAAGTCACAATTAAAAGAACTTATTGACAAGAACTATATTTGACCCAGAGTGTCTCCCTGGGGGGCACCTGTCATCTTTGTTAAGAAAAAGGACGGAACTCTACGACTCTGTATAGATTATCGTCAATTAAACAAGATGACTATCAAGAACAGATACATGCTACCTCGCACAGATGATCTATTTGATCAACTACGTGGAGCCATGATATTCTCGAAAATTGATTTACGGTCTGGATATCCCCAAGTTAGAATTAAAGATGAAGACATCTTTAAAACAACTTTTAGGATAAGATATAGACATTACAAGTTTGTCATCATGCCATTTGGGCTTACTAACGCTCCAGCTATTTTTATGTGTCTAATGAATAATGTAATGCATAAATATCTCGATAAATTTGTGGTCGTGTTTATCGACGACATATTAATTTATTCGAAATCTGAAGAAGAACATAAAGAACATTTAAAAATTGTCTTGCAAGAGTTACGAGATCATCAAATCTTTGCAAAGTTTAGTAAATGAAACTTCTTTAAAGATAAAATCCAGTACTTAGGTCATGTGGTGACTAAAGAAGGAATTTCAGTAGATCCCGAAAAGATAAAGGTAATCGAAGATTGGCCAGTTCAGAAAGACGTAACTGATGTCCGATCATTTATGGGTATTACCGATTATTACCGAAGGTTCATCGAAGGATTTTCAAGAATCGCAAATCCGATAACCTCTTTGCAGAAAAAGGGAAAGAAATTTGATTGGAATCAGAAGTGCGAGGATAGTTTTAAAAAGTTAAAAACCTTATTAACCAGCACCCCTATTTTAAGAATAGTTGATCCAAATAAAGATTTTATAGTATGTACTGATGCCTGCAATGATGGTCTAGGTGGAGTATTGACTCAAGAAGGACATGTAATTGCTTATGAGTCTAGGAAATTGAAAATTCATGAAAATAATTATGCAACCTATGACTTGGAATTAGCTGCTATCATACATGCTTTAAAGATGTGGCGTCATCATTTAATTGGAAGAAAATTTATTTTAATGACAGATAATAAGGGATTAAAATATCTGTTAGATCAACCTAACCTGAATACTAGACAAGCTAGGTGGCTAGATTTTCTAAGTGAATATGATTTCGAAAGTCAACACATAAAAGGGAAAGAAAATAAGGTTGTTGATGCATTAAGTAGGAATGCAAAGTTGAATTTTAAAGTAGCTATCAACACTTATACAACAGATCTGGAAGAACAACTTAAAGTAGGGTTAGAACAAGATGAAAATTACGTAAAGTTACAAGCAAAAGCAAAAGAGAATCCAATAGAAAGTTTAAGTACAGGGTACAACTTGAATGAAAAAGGATTTTTACTGTATAAAGACAGAATATATGTACCTAACACTAGTAGAAAATGAGAAATTAATGACTAAAATCATGCTATAAACAACTATTTTTGAGTCGGTGACTAGTAGTAGCGAATTTCCACTATCTTATAGGTAGTCGTATTTCACTAGTCATTAATAGCTTGACTTAGTAGTCATTGATTTAGTCATTGATAGACAATGATTTATTCATTGATAGTCAATGATTTAGTCATTGATTTAGTCATTGTTTTAGTCATTGATAGTTAATGATTTAGTCATGGATTTAGTCATTGATTTAGTCACTAAGTTAGTCATTGATTTAGTCGGTGATTTAGTCACTGATTGCAACCATTAATGACCAAATATATGACTAAATAAACTACTAGATGTTAACATATTAATGACTAATCTAAATACGACTAAGATATGGGAAATTAGCTACTAATAGTTGTATATATGCGAATTTAGTCATTTTTGTAGTCACAAATTTATGATAGGGCACGAAGGAATCGAACCACCAACCTCCTACCTATAATTAGGCAGGTGCTCTACCATTGAGATAGCACCCTTTAAAAAGTTGTTATTGCTTGACAATGATGATATTCAAACAAATTTATGATAGATATCAATCTACAAACTACATAATTATTACTATTACAAAACTAAACTAGCATTCTTTGCATGGAAAGCTTCCCCAGTGGTATTTACACGTGAATTTAATTTTATATCTGTTCCACTCATTGCATTAGGTTTGGCATCAATATGTTTTTTATATATAAACGTTGATGAATGCCCAACCTTATTGACCAACAGCTTGCCATGTTCAGAACTCAACCCTGATGTCGCAGCTTCCACCACCAAGGCAGGGAGATTTAATGTTGGAGACACTGAAAGTGAATGAGATGAACTTGTTTTAGGATTAGAGGAGCCCTGAACAGCTGGGATCCTCATACTAAATGATTTTTCCTGTGCAGCATGGGAGCCCCTGCAACAACCATTAATGTCTCAATATGCAATAAGATATGTAATATTCCACCACAAACTCCTAAATCATATGGAAGCTTATGTTCACTAAACTTAATGTGTAATGTTACTCTGCACCAATCTAGGGGGGTGCTGGAAAACTAAACAAATATTCCATGACAAGAAACATATTTCATACCAATATGCTCTAGCTAGCAAAACATCTGATCTTCTAGCAGCTCCACTTGCAAGGGAAGTCTCAGCATTACCTCCTGTGTTGTGGTTTCACATGAACATGTATATATTATTAGGAAATGAAAACGGAGCCATGTATAAAGAATCTAGAAGACAATCACTGAAGTAAAACATAAGCTGTCTAAAGAAAATACACATTAGCTTCTATACTAATGATTATTTAAGATTGAATCAAAAGCTATTAAATAATCTAATATGGAAGCATAGAAAAAGTTGTCTGCACAGATATCAATAACAAATGCTAAAGATAATTGGGCAGAAGTACAATATACTAAAATCCTAAAGTCACTTACAGGAGCCAGTGATTTGCTCAATTTACTTGAAGAAGCTGATGCAAGCAAGGAAACCTCTGCCACTGGTGGAGGTGAACAAAGTCCCCAGTGTTGCTGTGAAGGATTTGTAACATCATAGAACTTCTGAGTTTTGCTGCTAGAAAAATAGGACATAGAAAATCAAAAATCATAAAAGCTAAATGTGAAATATTTTTTAAAATAATTAAGCCCAATAAAGAAAACTTTCTAAATTAATTAAATGCTAGAACAAAATTATAGGGGATTAAAGCAGCAAACTCGTTCATATCACCCATTTACTTTTGGTAAACGACACATTGATTTTCAGTCAATAGTTATGTTAGGGAGCTGGAAAAGCTTAACGGGCTTCTGTACCTCTATTGCAAGACTATAGGAATGGTAATAAATATGAATAAGTCTTCAGAAATGTAAAGTGGATTGGCAGAGTAATTTAAAGACCAGACCAAAATCATATTTCCCATTAATTATTTCAAGAAGTCAAATACCTGGGTTTCATCTTAAAACCATATGATTGACATTTAAATTTTGGTTGTAATTGTCCTGTGGTTCGTATATTAACCTTCATTAATCTATTCTAGAGAGCATACAGGAGTATTGGATGTCTATAGCACAACGACCAAAAGGAATCTTAACCAAATCAGAAAGAAGTGTTTCAACATCCTTCACATAGGAGGGAGGGCCAAGAAATTCCACTAGTTATAAATGGAACAGGGTAGACAATTCCAAGTAAGCTGGGAATGGGGTTTAAAACACATAAAACAGTTCATGATACCACGCAGTGGATGTTTGAAGAGAGGAGGGAAACTACGTTCATTTGAAATTTATCTCGACGTTTCGAACCACAAAGTAGGGTTCATCATCAGGAGAAATTGTTTTGGGTAAAATAGGTAAGGGTTTTTTTTCGTTTATTAATAAGTGTAAAATTTTTCAAAATTTTTTTAGGTTCTTTTCTCCCCGATGCTACAAATTTTAAATTTTGATTTTCCAATTACAAATTTTTATTTATTAGTATAATGTTTTAAAGGGTTGTTTTTTTAAATTTTTTTATAAAAGTCTTTTTTTAAAGGTTTAAAAGTTCTTTTAAAATTTTTTAAAATATTTTTTATATAAAATATATTTTAAAAAGTTTAATAGTTTTAAAAATTTTATTATAAAGCTTCATAGTTTAAATTTTTTTAGAAAAATAAATATTATAAAGAACCTTCAAGTTTTTTTGAAAGAATATATTTTATAACGAACCTTAAAGTTTATGTTTTATCTTATTAAAACTAATTAAGAAATATTACAATCTTAACTGTTTTTTTTTTATTTTTAATATTAAAAATATTTCAAGATTTTAATAAGAACACTTAAGTCCTTAAGTTAATAAATTTAGTTTTTTATAAAAGTTTTAGGATAGTAAAGAATTTTTTAAGAAAATTTAATTTTAACCCTTATTTTAAACGAATTTTAAAGTTTTTAAAAAAAAATTTAAGTAGCTTTGTTAATATTAATATTATAGGTTAGTTACCTGAGGGGAGTTTTATAAAAAATTTAATTAATATTATTAAATGTCCATTAGTTAGGGGAAGGGACTTATTGTTCATTTTGTGTGTGTGTTATAGTTTTTCTAAGGTGGCGGATAATAGGGCGCCAACACTCATTCAGTTTAAGGCCATCGTCCCTATTCAGGTTTGAGGGAGATTTTTCTATTTCTATAGCCTCTCTAATTTTTCTTCTCTTGTAGTGATCCTCTCTGGCGATAAGTTTTGTTCCTTCAATTCGCATGTGGTGGCGTGAATGGTGAGCATGTTCAGCTAGAGCTGATTTTTGATGTCGATCATGTATGATGTCTGCAGAGTGTTCTTTGAGCCTCACCTAAATAGAGCATCATGTTTCACCAATATAGGGAATCTCATAGGAGCAAGGAATACTGTAGACACCTTTTTGTTTTAAAGGTTCTATTGGGTCTTTGGAGGAATCGAGAATTCTTCCTACTGAGTTTGGAGGAGAAGAAGTTACCCTAATGTTTCTTTTAGGGAGGATCCTAGCAACAACATTTGTTGTTCCTTTTATGTAAGGAAGAGTGATTTTGGTTTCGTCAATGTTTTTTAATTGTTTTTGCGACTTGTTATGAGCTCTCTGGATGACCTTCTTAATTTGATTTATATTGTAACCATTATTTAAGAAGGATTTGGATAAATGGTCTAATTCCTGGTTAAGGTGGTCTTTGTCCGAAATTCTAATGGCTCTAGTTACCAAAGTGTTTAAAACACCTATATTTTGTGTAGGAAGATGGTGTGAGTCTGTGTGTAGGTACCTATCAGTATGAGTTTTCTTCCTATAAACTTGATGACCTAGGGTTCCTCCAATTCTTTTTGTTATAAGAACATCTAAGAAAGGAATTTGGTTATTTTCTTCCACCTCCATAGTGAATTTAATATGCTCTGATCGACTGTTCAGATGTTCTAAAAACGCATCCAGAATTTCTTTACCGTGTGGCCAGTTTATGTTGGTTTCGTCCACAAACCTCTTCCACCATTTTGGTTTTAAAGGGAAAGACTCAATAGTTGATTTCTCAAAAGCTTCCATGTATAGGTTAGCCACCACTGGGGAAAGAGGAGACCCCATCGCAACTCCCTCAACTTTCTCATATAACACCCCTTTAAAGCTGAAGAAAGTCGATTTTAAACAGATTCTAACAAACCTTTATGTTCCTTCATCAGTCACCTCTCTCACTACTCTAAGAGCTTCATCTACTAGGATTTTTGTAAAAAGGGAAACAACATCAAAGCTTGCTAAGACATCACCATCTCCTACTTTGAATTCTTTTAATTCATGTACCATGTGAGTTGAGTCTTTTATGTAAGAGGGGGTTTGACCCACAAACACCTTTAACTTTTTAGCAAGAAATCTAGCTAGCTGGTAGGTGGGGGAGTTTATGGTGTTTACTATAGGGCGAATAGGTACACCGTCCTTATGAATTTTAGGTAAGCCATAGATCCAAGATATTATTGCGTCTTTTGGAATTAATTTCTTGTTGATGTTTTCATCAAGAGTGGAATTTTTAATCGTTTTTGTAACCTCATTTATGATCTTCTTCGTGGGATCTTTGTCCAGCTTCCTGTAGCTTCCGCTTGTTGATAAATGCTCAAGCATTTTTTTGTCATAATCTATTCTATCCAGAATGATAGTGGCATTGCCTTTATCCTCTCTTAGTACAATGATGTTCTCGTTGTTTTTTATGTTTTTCAGAGCTATCCTCTCGCCGAGTGAAAGGTTGCTTTCAGGTGGTTTTTCTTTTCTAATAGTGACCGTGCATTCTTGCCTTGCCTCTTCAGCTTGGGTATCCAGCAGATTGGAAATCGTGTCCTCAACCTTGCACACCAGATCTTCTATTGGTAATTTTTTGGGTGCAACCGTGAAGTTTAACCCTCACTCCAAGACTTTTAAATGCTTTTCATTCAATGTGAAGGTGGAAGGGGTTTACAACACATGATTTCTCCTTCTCACCCCGTGTAGTCGCTGATCTTTTTGCAGTTAACAGTTTATTAAATTTGTTTTTGTGCTTTAATTCCAACTGCATTGATAGCCACTCCATTCTTTACGCGGATGCTGCCTCCACCCTGGACCAAATATCGGGTCGCAGCTTGTTGGTGAGATCCACATGCAGACTGTAGAGGGAGCTCGAGATTATGTTGATGGCTTTGCGGGTGCATTTCAGTTCACCTCGAACTAAGGCTGTGCTAGCATCCTCAAACATTTTCAAGTTCTTCTTCTTAAGGGCATGGTTTATTATAGTAAAGCTAGGTATTATCTGGTTGTCACGACAATTTTTGAGAAAGCTAAGGTTTGTTAAATTTCTTACCATTTTAACCCGTAATTTCTTGAAGGATCTTAGGTTATCGAGTGCATCCCTTCCATGAAGGGATTGAATTAAGTTGTTCATGATACTACGTAGTGGATGTTTGAAGAGAGGAGGGAAACTGCGTTCGTTTGAAATTTATCTCGACGTTTCGAACCACAAAGTAGGGTTCATCATCAGGAGAAAGAGTTTTGGGTAAAATAGGTAAGGGGTTTTTTTTGTTTATTAATAAGTGTAAAATTTTTCAAAAATTTTTTTGGTTCTTTTCTCGCGGATGCTACAAATTTTAAATTTCGTTTTTCCAATTACAAATTTTTATTTATTAGTATAATGTTTTAAAGGTTTTTTTTTTTTTTTATAAAAGTATTTTTTTTAAGGTTTAAATTTTTTTTTTAAATTTTAAAAATATTTTTTATATAAAATATATTTTAAAAAGTTTAATAGTTTTAAAAATTTTATTATAAGGCTTCATAGTTTAAATTTTTTTAGAAAAATATATATTATAAAGAACCTTAAAGTTTTTTTGAAAGAATATATTTTATAACGAACCTTAAAGTTTATGTTTTATCTTATTAAAACGAACGCAGTTTCCCTCCTCTCTTTACACATAAAACACTTCAGCTCAAAATTTGCAACGAAAAACCTTTAGAGATTGCTTTATAATGATGGACACTGAGGTCAAGTTATGAAATCCAAACACTTAAGAGACGCATCCATGGAATATTGGCTTAAAAAAAACACTCACAGGATGCTTCCATTACAAGGAAAGCCTTTGGTAAAGTTTTCCCCTTGGTGGGTAAATAAATGAGGGAACTGAGGAAAAGTCAGAATTGGAAAGGACCCATGGATCAGGATTGAAGGAAATTTCAAATTTCAAAGGCTCTGCTAGACAGTTTACATGCTTAGTGGTCTATACTGTCATAGAGAGGTGGACTCGCAATTGGAAAGAAATGCCTAGTCTTGAGGATGGCTGACAGCAGACAGTCTTAAGTTTACAAGGTGAGCCAGAGGAATGAGACGATTACATTGACTTGCCCAATCATCAAGGATCTAAGAATTTAAAGTGTTCAAGGATCAAGGGAACAAGGAAATGCACTCTGTGGGTCAAAATAAGTTATGCTACCAAAGAGGAGGAACTCATGCAAGAGAGAGCATCCTGGAGGACAGTTGTTTGGAAGCTATTCAGCCCTTTAGAAACAAAAACACTAATGTGGTTGGTACTGGCTAATAAAGTACTACCAGTGGGAAAATGAGATATTGGTGCAGACAAGGTTGATGTATCATATGCAAATGCAATGCTGAGTCTATGGATCACTTGTTCGTCTTCTGCACCTTCTCCAGATCTGTATGAATTGACGTGTCACAGGTTACAGGGTACAGATCAAGATGATATATATAGGCATAGCTTGGTAGATTGTCTAGGAGTGCATTGGTGACAAAACTTTAGCAACTTTTCAGGCTCCCATGTTTTGCTTATATATGATATATGGATGTCAATAAATTTGATGATCTTCCTGGAACAGGTCTTCACAGTTTCCCAGGTAGCACACAGGATTAGAGAGGTAATGGACTGAAAAAGGATTCTAAAAGAAAAACCTTACAGCTGTTCACTGATGCATTATATTGATAAAGAAAAGCCTAGGTATTTTCAAGAGAGCATGGAAAGGAGTATCAGGTATTTGTGGAGCTGGTGCTTTGTTTTTTTTAACTCTTCTTTTCATTTGTTGCTACACTATGAGGCTAGTAAAGGGGCAAGCAGGGCAGAAGTCTAAATTCAGACTGTGGAAAACAGCTGAGAATGGAGGAATTAAACAATTTCAAGGTTATGGAGATTCAAAGTTTATCATAGATTGGGCTAATCATCTGTCCAGCATCGAGAATCTAGGCTTGCATGAACCAAGTTCAAGAGGTCAAAAAATGTTTTGAAACCATAATAATAATCCTTTTTCGACACATTTACCAAGATTTCAACTCAATGGTAGACAAGCTTTCTAAATATACTTTGTTGTTACAGAAGGGTACCTAAACTAAACAAGAAGTTAGAAAAGTCACTCTCCTATCTGATTCAGAAAAGACTTGTACTAACAACTCTTCTTTTCATTTGTTGCTAAACTATGAGGCTAGTAAAGGGGCAAGCAGGGCAGAAGTCTACATTCATACTGTGGAAAACAGCTGAGAATGGAGGTATTAAACAATTTCAAGGTTATAGAGATTCAAAGTTTATCATAGATTGGGCTAATCATCTATCCAGCATCGAAAATATGGGCCTGCATGAACCAAGTTCAAGAGGTCCACACCAACCACTAACGATCTTCAATCATCAGCATCTGGTCGTTTATGATTTGTTTCTAGCAGTCTCCATGAAATTATACCAAAGAAATGTTTGTATGTGGTGAGGAAAAGTAATTTTCACAATTGGTCACAAGTCTGCAACACTAAACCATTAGAAGTTCTAATAATGTGCACTGTAAAAATAATGCTTACAAACTTCTTTACTTTGACCAGCAAATGATGCTGGCGATCAACAAAATTCCTACAATTTCATGTCATCACTGTTACACAAGTTTAATACATAGATAAATTCTTTAATTTGTCCAGCCTAAAAATAGCAAGTGATCAAGGATTTTAGACTAGATTAACATAAGAAATCAAATATAGAGGGATCTTAGAAGAAATTCATGTAGCCCTACATCCTTCTAGACTGTGATCATTCCCAACAACAATCACATTTTGTATGTTTCCTTGTGCTACCCCCTAGTTGAAACTTTTAAGACAACTACAAAGTAATCAACACAAGATAGATCCAATGCATGGCACAACTACATAAGAAAATGTTATGTAGTGTTAAGAGGAAAGGAAAAGATATCAAGGATGCTAATAACATCAAAAAATAATTGGACAACTACTCGATGACAAATAGCAGTATGACATTGACTGATTTTGAGACACATAAAATACGTAAAATAGTTTTGCTCACATACTAGTATCTGCAGAAACATCAGCTCTTTTTGTATTAATGTTATTTGAAGCAGAATCCATTGAACCTAGGGACAACTCTCCAGATAGGCCTTCTTTAAGAGATGGAGAATCATACCCAGCAGCAAGTCCAAGCCGTGTGACATGTGAAAACAGCTTCCACTCATTCAATACTAGAGAACTCCCAAATGCAGTTTTTGGTTCCCCTAATGCTCCTTTTTCAGTTTTCCATGAAAGACACATTACTTAATCAATAAAATGCCAATTTTTGGTCAACAATCAATCATTCAAAAGAAAGAATTTTTACCAAAGGTATCACATACGTTATCCTCAACATTCAAATCAATTTCTCATACCACTTAACATCAAATATACTTCAAAATTGTTCTCTTTTGGAATGGAACTCAAAATTACCTTCAAAATCAACACTTGATGATGGCCTGTCATCATTACTGACATAAGCAAATTCTGGTAGAACAGGTCTCACTTGTACTGCCACAGCTGAATCCACCCTCTTAGCTCTAGCTTCTTGCTTCTAGTTAAAATGAAAGTTTTAAAATTAAAATTGCACTTTTTAACATTAGATAAGAACTGGATCCTCATGATTTAAAAACAATCAAAGAAAGGTTCATTATTTAAAATTTCTAAACTTTTGCAATTACACACGTGCCTTTTTCAATGACGTGAAAGCAAAAATTTAACAACATATAAAAATAGAAACAGATTACTGTATTTCTATGGCACCAGAAACAACATCTATTAAAATTAACACTAACTGTCAAATGCAACAAAGTGATAAGACAAACAGAGGTTCCACCAATCAGAATCATTTTAGTGAGGTAAAAACAAATATTGGAGAGGCCATTGAACTCTCTGAAATGGAAAAGGAAAACTGAGATAAAACCAGTTAAGATGAGACTTTAACACTTCATGGTCTTCCAAATTCCATCTATATTCTAATAGGAAAGACTCCAACAAGTCAATAGGAGTACAATTTGCATCCTTTCTACTTTTATAACTCACTTAGTTAAGATGTATTGAATATTATTCAAAATTTTACTGAAGTGATGAGCATCCACCTCCTATTAAGAGGTGGAATGTTGTTTACCCTGTGTATATACCATTTCGCTCAACTTGACAACCTTGATGACTCAACTATTGAACAAACAATGACCCAATTTAACCACCTAGAGAGGTCAACCTTGGAAAAAACAATGATTCCCTATTTAAGAAATGAATCACATGTTGTGATAGGATACCATTTACTCTATGTGGAGATATCAACTAACCCAACTTAACGACTTTGATGGCTAAACTATGAAACAAGCAGTGACCCGATTTAATGGCCATAATGTGCCAGCCACATAACACAAAATGACCCCTTACAGGGTGTGTCAACTCTTCATACCTTTTGACAAAAAATATGCACTACTCAGCAGTGTAATAAATGTTATATACACTGAGATATACATCCATTGGATCTTAAATCTAATGATGTAGGTTCCATCCATACAACATTAATTATTCTTCTATTAAGTACATAAACAAAAAAAATAACAAGATGAACCACCTAATAAAAGAGAATGTTGTTTACACTGTGATTTAAAGGCCTTGATGCCAACCAAGGATCAAACAATGACCTGAAACAACTGGCTTCATGGTCCAACCACAGAACAAACAATGGCTCTCTTACAGAGGTTAGTATGCCAACATCCTTGGAGAAAAATCATGTAAGAGGAATCAAACCTGGTAGAAGATATAAAATAACCCCACTCTCACCAACCCGACCTTCAGCAAAAGACCACATCATATAAGAAGAATCGAACCTAGTGGTAGCTGTAACAGAGCCCCACTCTTAACAGCCCCAGTCACCCCTAGTGACTGACTTATTTAGAACTAATATCATATAAGAGGGAGTGTTTCTTAGTCTTGCAAAATAACGAGTTATAATCCAAAGAGCCTCCAACATGGCATGGAAATTAAAATTGATTCCTTTTAAGAGGACTTACCTCCCAAATTTCATTGTCAGAATGTTCTTCAAGTGGGTACAGATTGCTCCGTACAGTTCCTTCAAACAGTATTGGGTCCTGCGGAATAATTCGTAATTTAGACCTTAGATCATGGATTCCAATCCTCACGAAGCCCAAGCCATTTAATAATTGCTACTGATTTTCTGCACCTAGAACAGTATGTGTGCTCCCAATATGATAGGAACCAAGGCACCCTTATATGTTGCAATTATAAAAGAAGAGTAGACTTGCATTTTGACCTTCCCAGTTTCTCTTTCTTCTTCCTTTACAATCTGTCCAGATCTATTTTCATTGATTCTCGTTGCTCAGTCCTCTGCATCCCCATTTTGAAATGGTTTATCGGATTTAGAGTCCATGGTATTGTAGAATCTACTTTTGTTATTTCCTATTTGTGGCGCTATCCTCCTAGATGAAATCTATGCTGCATCATTTGCATTCAAAGTATGTTGGTGTGCACCAACTAGCTTTAATAAATATGCACCACCCAGAATATCTTCCCTCCTCCCAACTTGAAATATGTCTCCATCTTGCATAACCTGCAAATTTTCCCAAAAGATCCCTAAAACTTTTTCATGACTTGACTCTAGCAATTTCCTATTCAAAGAGTAAATTGTACTGTACATAAAGGTTACACATTTGCAAGTGTAGAAAGTGGGCTCACCAGTATAAGGTCAGATGCAGATGAAAATTCTACTTGATGTTTGACATATACCACGGTCTTCGATCCCATAATTCCAAGAAGGAACTCTTGTTACATTATTTGGTGAACTAATGAGGCATTGGACTATGCATTCAAATAAAAGTGTACTTTGACAATCTACTCTACAAATGCATTCAATCCTTCTAATTGGAGATTGAGAGCAGTACTTTAAAGAGATGAGCTCATGTATGAGCATCAACAACACTAAAAGGGTCATCAAGAAGATAGACATCTACATCCTAGTAGGCAGAAAATTTTATCCACAAAATTCCAGTCAAACCTAATGCTGCAGTGTGGGGATCTTTGCTTGGTTCCTGTATAACACATATGAATATAGAACTGGGAGAATGTGTTGCAGACCACGTTCTCAAGTTGGAACCTGAAAATGCTGCACATTATGTGGCTCTATCAAATATATACGCTGTAGCTGGTAGGTGGTCTGATGTAGAAAAGGTGAGAAAAATGATGAAAGAGAGGAGAATAAAAAGATGCCCAGGATGCAGTTGGGTTGAGATCAATAACAAGGTGTATGCTTTTATCGTAGGGGATAGTTCAAAGACAGAAACACAAAAAAAAAGATGAAAGAAGCAGGGAATGTTCCTTACAAGAATTTTATGGTTGATGCAATGTTTATGCTGCATGATGTGGAAGATGAACAGAATGAATTTATCTCTTCTAACGTGACAGGAGGCTAGCAATTACATATTCACTTATTGTAATCTCCCCTGCAAACCCTATGAGAATAGTCAATGATTTGATTTTGATTTTAAGCGGGTGAAACTCTAGGTGCCCAAACTCTCACCGTGACTAGGAAGCCCACACCATCTGATTATGATATTTCAATCATTACAGTCTAGCTGCTCTTTTTCACTCATAACAGTCTTGTTTAAAAACCTTAAGTGGGTGGTGACTACATTTCTGCCACCAGGTGTATTTCCAAAATGGTATTCTCGTGAAGATGCTAGACCATTCCCTCATTTGAAGTAGGGATTTTGTTCTTTCACTTGGAGGTCCATTTCATTCACTTTTGGCCCAGGGGAGAGGGTGCATCATGTCAATAAATGCTTCTGAGATCTAAAATTTGGAAAACACGGGTATAATTACTATATTGATAGGGCATTTCTTTTATTTTCATCTTTTCGAAACTAACTTCTATCTTAGGAATGAGACTCTGAAGTATCCAAGGGGAAAGTCCATAGGCTTGGTAAGTGATTCATATTATATCTATTAGGATGTCTATCTATTTAATTCAAGATACTGTCAAAATTTTGAAATCCCGAGGAAGGGTGCCTAAATGTTTTTTCTTTCAGTAGAAAAAAGCATGTCCTTGATATTCATTAAAGAATCAAAGGGCATCTAATGTGCCATCCCAGTATATGGGTTACAATCATAATTTTGGGTCATAGGATAATAGATTTAGAAGCATCATGTATGAGTCACAACACAACAGAGCTGAGAGGGGGCAAGTTCGATTTCTGCAATACTATACCCATCAGTAATAAGTATGTCCCACATAACCATATCTACCATGAACCATAAAGTGTAGAGCAACGGTCTAATAGAGTCCGCTCCAAAACTATCACATGGGTGCATAAAAGGGTGGAGAACATGCTCCAGCACCAAGCTCAATAGAGCTTAAAACAATCCTGAGAGGTCAAAAGACCATCAATGAATTCAGAGTAATATCCCGAACCTGGAGCCAAAGAAAGAGATTTTTTAGACAGTCGGTCTACCAGCTGATTGTGTTCACAGTAGACATGGAAAACAGACAACTCTAGAAAGCATGAACAGATCTTCCTAGTGTCCCTACACCAATGGAGTAGTTCAGGTGGTGTGAGGGAAGCAGTACCCTTTGCCCAATTGATGATGACAAATGAGTCACCAAATATCTCGAGCTTGGGTAACCCCATCATTTGTGATGTATGCAGAAGGGTCCAGAGCCCCAACAATTCTGCTCTGGTGTTGGTGCTAAGACCCGCCCCCAATGCAAACTCGAAGGAATGTGACTCATTCAAGTGCAGACAGAAGCCAACCCCTCCAGCATTATTGGCTGATGCTCCATCAAAAAACTCACAGGGGTATACAACAGATCTCTATTTGGTACTTTAGATTTCTCGTTTTCTCCATATACTGATTAATCAATGCCTTCAGAATCATTTGTTGATGGTGAGAAAGAATAGGTGTTGTCATTTTTGAAGAGATGTTACAGCACACACAAAATTGTTACCATGTTTAAGCCAAACTTGAGCTCCTGTAGATTGGATTTTTGCAATTACCATAATTGTTCAATGTTCAAATCTACACAATTTCATATAAAAGTGTTAGCTGGAATATTTCACCTCCTACGGACAGCAAGGTGTTCCACTGGTCTGAATGGTTCAGATCCAGAACAAATATAGGATAGAGGTTGAAGACTCTCCCTAGACGCCATAGATATTTGGAATACAAGGTTTTGATAGTCCACCCGTGTACCTGCAATCAAGCTCAACACGAAACAAATCAAAGCAACTAGAATATGATCTACTAAGCTATGCTAGTGACTAAGGAATCTAGCAACATATATGCGAAATCACAACAACAACAACATATGTGGGACATAAATCAACTTGCATTAAAGAATATGAAGAATTTTACAACCAAGCCTTAGTGTTGACATGCATCTCCATGAAACCAGACATTCTCATCCCCAAAAGCTCCGACTCTAGCTCTCTATGCTCTCTCCAAATGATCTTGGGCCAAGGATCAATCCAACAGCATAACAATACCTTCAATGTTCTCCCCCCAACCATGGCTATGAGCTAATATTTATAGGGCTTTAATGGATAGAGATGGTTGAGAAATTAGTGGATGAGGTGGTCTCTAACATCCTAGGATGAGGGATCTTGAGCTCAACCAACCCATAGTAGTAGGGATAAGGCAGTACACAAGGCTTATCATCTAGAAGCCTCGAGAAACTTCTCTTTTTCCCTTTTTACCCAAGGTACCGCGTTTCTCCTTCTATGACAGAGTGGTTCTAGTAATAACCGCCTATGGACCAAGGGCAATGGGCGGTGGCACCACTTGTGGACAACCGATGAAAGGCAGTGCGAGTAGGGGTACCGCTCCTGGATAAAGGGGCATGCGCAGTGCTAGGAATTTGTATGACAGATTGACGAAAAACCATTTAGTTTCCACTCCAGAAGCTGGGATTTAGGGCAAGTAGGTATGTCAAATGTCTTATCACATGATGGTGACAGGATTTTGGTATAACAAGATGCCCCCCAAAGCATGAGTCTTAGAGTGATATGATAAATGAGAGCTTTGAGAACAAGTCGTCGCCAGGAGATGAAAATTTCAGCTCGATCGAAGTATGTAGTCAAGTAGGAATCTGTAGAACATCAATATGTTGACTCATAGATACAAGTAACCAAACTCATAGCTGCAAACCAATACAAGGTAGATCCATGAATGGAATAAACAAGCATGGCTACTAGAATACAGCGTAGATCCATGTGATAGAGGACTCAAACTTGGACATAGCTACCAGACATAAAAAGTATATCTATGTCATACAGACACAAATTTGAGCATAGCCATGACCATACAAATGTGGATCCATGCTAGATATACAAAACTCCATCGCCACCTAGGGAAAAAGCAATGAGCGCTTTTAAACAAATGCCCAGGGTCTTCGTCTCGTCTTCCACAAAGTACGATTCTATCCATGTGATTACAATGATCTGAATTCGAACATGGTAGAAACCACTTGATTACCGACCAATGATGTGAACAATTAATAAGTGCAAGGGAGATCACCATTAATGTCAATGATTCCCAAGGTACACTAGTACAATCTACTGAGTGCGAATAGATGTCCTGATGTCGAACACCCAGTCGATTCTATCAATCAAAGGTCAATGATGTGAACCTATGTCGAGAGCGAGAGAATTTGTCATTAAGGCATACAAATCTCAAGGTACTAAATATTGTTTCTAAGACTATTTCCCGGATGATGAGCTGATGTCGACGGGAATAGTCTCATCGAAGGAGGGCCATGATGAGTCCCACATCAATGACACGAAACTCAAAACATAGTTCTGGAATGTTGTGAATGTAGTAACCATATGACTGACTCAAAGATACTAACACAAAGACTGTGTAGACTGCAGAGGTAAAACTTCTTCAGATCCCCTTTGAACATCGGGCGGCATGACAAAAAGACTTGGCAGCATGACCAAACAGGACAGATACACAATGCGACAGTGGACAATGCATTCTTTTGAAAGACTCATAGGATTGACATGACTCATGAAAGTGGATGTCACAGAGATCAGCTGAATACCCAATTGACTGACATGATTGTGTAGACAATTGCCATGTTCAAAGGTAACGACAAACAACTGCCATTATTTACAAAATGATTCCCTTCCCATTTTCCCCATCATGATTGATGAGTACCTCTTTTCGGTTTTATGAGTTCAAAGAGGGTAACAAACACTTGATATAGCTTGTCAGAAGACAAGTCCAGTCTCATATGTTTTACGAACCTGAGAGAGGAGGGGTTTGTTCCCAAAACGGGTCTCCCAATGTTTAATTTAACAATTCCACTGAAAGAAAACTCAGTATCGTTCATGTTTAGAGAGTCTGAACAAATATAGAAGAAAACTCCATGGGGGTCCTTTTTCGTATGTTTTAGTCTCTAAGGCCCGAAAAAGTGTAAAATCATACCTTAGAGAACTCTTCCAGTCATGATTGGCTGGAGTGTTCCTTTTTCGTAAATAGTCCTATCCGAACCAAAAAAGAGATAACCTACCGTCAGACAGACGACTCTTCAAATACTTTAATGAGCGTGAAGAAGACAAGATCGCTCGACAATCTTTTCGTATTTAAGGAGCCTAAAAAAGGGTTTAAAGAGGACTCCATTAGACTTTTTCATGTTTGAATCCAGATAATGAAAAAGTAATAAACTAAGCTCAAACCACTTTTCATATTTTAACCAGAGCACAAAAAATGAAAAGTAAGCTCAACACCATCTTACTGTTTTTAACGAGCTTGAAGATCAGTTGAAAGAATGCTCAAGGATTGGTTTCATTTTTACGCAAGCTCAAAACTAATGGGTAAACTATGCTTGAAAAATCCCATTAACATGATATACAGAGGTTGGAATCTTGCCCCCAGCATGATTTCTAGCGAAGCCTACCCCTAGCATGGTTTCTAGCGGCTCGACATGCCCCCAAGCATCATTTCATCTGACGATTCTTCTTCCATACCCAACCTAAAAACCTGGTTACTAATGTGAAAATTTTCACCAGGGGGGTAGGAAGAACGAGAATCGGGTAGGTGAAAAGAAGGTTCAAGTTCTAACACTAAAGGAAAGACTCGGATCAAGGGAAGGAGATCTGTTTCATTTTTACACAAGCTTGAAACATAAGGTAACTATGCTTGGAACATGGTTTCATTTTTATGCAATCTTGAAACCAAAAGGTAAACAATGCTTAAGGAGATCCATTTCATTTTTTAATGAGCTTGACATAGAATGGGAAATTTGCTCAGGAATAATTTCATTTTTATGCAAGCTTGAAACCAATGGGTAAACTGTGATTGAGGAGATCCATTTCATTTTTTAACAAGCTTGACATAGAATAGGAATTTTTCTCAGGAATGATTTCATTTTTATGCAATCTTGAAACCAATGGGTAAACTATGCTTAAGGAGATCCATTTCATTTTTTAATGAGCTTGACACAGAATGGGAACTTTGCTCAGGCAAAACTGACATGATGGTCAAAACCTTACATGATGGTCAGGTTCTATTTCATTTTTTAACGAGCTTGACATAGAATGGGAACTTTGCTCAAGGAAAACTGACATGATGGTCAGGTGCTATTTCATTTTTTAATGAGCTTGACATAGAATGGAAACTTTGCTCAGGACATGGTTTAATTTTTATGCAAGATTGAAACCATAAGCGTAAACTATGCTTAAGGAGTGTAGAAGGAGAAAGTCGACATAAGTCGACTTGAACGAAGACCGACTTAGTCAGCCGACTAAGTCGATGGACCGACTAAACTAGTTAATTAAGTCGGCTAACTAACAGTCGTGTCGGTTCACCAAACCGACAGGTAGTTATTCTGTAACTGTTTGTAACTTGTATATATTAGGCTGTTGAGCCACACAAGAACTCAGTTCAGTTTTGTGCTTTGTATGAACTCATTGTAATAAAATATTCTGTTCTATCCTATATGTTCTTGTCTTCTATCTCTGTTTATAATTGTGTATGTTTTAGTATGTATTATTGGCTACCTTATGTGATCTGTGAGATTACAACATTGGTTCCGTTGCCGGTAGTACATGTCTAGAATATCTGTTCACATATGATACCAGAGCAGGAGATAAAGGACTGGTGGGAGCGTAAGATTGCCAATTACTTACAAAATTACGCACGTAGGAACAGACTAACAATTGCAGAAGCCAAAGCCATATTTTTCACCGAGACACACGAGAATTTTGTTGAATCCGTGCCACAACTACTGAAGCAACTCCTGGATGAAAAAGACCGATGCAACTAAAGAAGAACAGTTGCTGGAGAAACTTATTCAAGGGGGTAGGACAAATCTGTCGGAGTGGTGTGAGAATATCGCCGACGACTTCTGTGAAGAGCAAGCAATCGAAGATAGAACCTCAATGGAAACTGTAAAAGCCAAATTCTACACAGATTTCAATGACCAATTTCTGTGCTCCTTACCAACCCTGCTGTTCAAATTCCTGATAGAGAAAGGAGCAGGCCATATCGTCGAACCTCAACCACCATTGTACGAACCGCCATCAAACACTAATTGGGCGGAGAAGCAAAAGAAGTGGGAGAAATTCATCACTGAAAGGGAGTGGGAATACTTCCTAAGCAAATAGACAGAACTATCCGAGCTTTCTAAAAAGCGTCGGGTAGGATATGGGGGGGTAGCTGGTCGTGTGTCGGAGAGGGAGCATAGTGGATACTAGTTGACCAAACCAGTAATGAACAGTCAACCGAAGAGGACTCGCAGGAATAGCATTGTATGAACGTATGTCGGACATTAAGAAAATTGAGAGGGATGAACGACAGCAAAGAAGGGAAGCGAGACGTGAACGAGCCGACGAGCTGCGTCGAGAACAAAACCCTAGGGAGACCGACCGTGATGAGAATCCGCCAGAGTCAGGTCATGACCGACAAGAAGAAGGCGTAGAGGAAGAGACGGCCCCTAAGGATGAAGAAGTGTGGATAGAGCAGCAAGAAGCTCTGCAAATAATGATTCTCGACGAAGTAACCCTGTCCCCAGCCAATTCACATACCGTAATACAGACTATTATTGAAGACGACCTCCGACTGAGAGCTGGTGACATCACAATATGGATTCGACTCGGTGATGAACCGTACCCGGGCCGACACCTTGTCATTCACCGACCGGTCGAAGGGAACTGGGTGACCTTTCAAATGGCACCTTCCTTTCGCAGTATCCACTTGCTCCTACCGACACATGAAGGAGCACCCCCCTTGCCACATACAACTTTAGAAGATACCCAAGAGTTAGACCTGAGCACGCAAAGTGACAGTGGGCCATCGAAAAGAAAAATTATCAACAATCTGCTGTACGGTGAGAAAGAATCGACCACCGACGGAAGCACAAGTTTCGTCGACCAAAACCCCATCGTCACCCCCACAGGTTCGACCGTATCAACAACCCCACCTCTTTCACCACCACCCACACCACCCACCCCGCCAAATTCTGAAAGTAGTGATAGTGATTCAAGCATGGGTCACGGCACTGCTCACATTCCTCTCTACGAGGGGGATGAAGACCCCAGATGACATTGGTTCATCTGCGAGTCAACCTGGGAAGCAAACCAGGTCACAGATGAAGAACGACAGATGGCCCAGTTCGCAGGGGCCCTCCGTAAAAGAGCCTTGACATGGTTCATGACATTCACAGAAAGGACCCCCAAAGCGACCAAAGCAGAGATAAAGGCGCAGTTCCTATCCTTTTTCAAAACTCGAGACGCTAAGCACCTGGCGGCCAAAAAGCTAAAAACAACCCAACAGAAGCCAAGAGAAACTGTCCGCGACTATGACAAACACTGGAAGGACTTATTGAGCCAACTAGATTATGTTATTGACGAACAATTATTAATTCAGTGGTTCCTTGCAGGTCTATCACAGAAAGTTCATCGACATATCAGTCTGGAAACTTTCAAGACATATGAAGACTCGCTGACAAAAGCTTTGCAGGTCGAGATGGACGAAGACATCCCTGCGTATCCAACAGACCACCGCCTGGAGGAATAGCTAGAAAATGTCCAGAAGTCTTTAAAAGAGTTGACCCTGAAGAATCAAGAGATCTGGTGTACAAACTGTTCGACGACCGGTCATTCAAAAGATACTTGTCGACAGCAGTACAGCCGACAAGATGTCCGTTTTGTGCAGACTAAAGTGTTTTGTGACATCTCCCAGGAATGTGGAGACCATTCTACAGCTGTTTATCCATACAACATGAAGAATGGAAAGGCCTCCTGGTGTGCCATCTGCGAGACAAAAAGCCACAACACGGCCGACTGTCAACTTAACTTGAAAAATAGACAGAACTATCAGGCCGTTTACCAAACAAACGCAGTAGCACAGACTAATGAGCAAAGCAATCCAAACAATCAAAATGGGCAACAAGCTAACGACCGACGATACGAACTTCGGTATGACAACCGACGACAAGGGTTTGGAAGAGGTCGATTTGTTGGGAATCAAGACATACGCCCTCGTCGACCTAGCCAGTGCTTCATTTGCTATAAAGAGGGGCACAGATGTGCAGACTGTCCATATAAGGAAAGAACTGACCTGAAATTCTGTACGCATTGTGGAGTAGGCGATCACTCCTTGGAGGATTGTCCTACTATGTTGGAAAAAATTAATATGAAAAAGAATGTTAATGTCTTGTCCTGTGTACAAAAGCATGATGTATTACATACTAAAAATCTGCATATTGTCACTCGTCAAGGCACAAAAACAGGGCCTGATAACCCCCAAATTGGCAAAATACAAGACACAAATAATTATCCAGACCCTATAAAACAAAAACACACCTATCAAGAGGCATCACACATATTTCAAAACATTGCACAACAAGCAGACATTATTCACAGTCGACTTAGCACGACACAGCAGTTAACCCATCTCATTCAAACAGATGAGTCGGTAGCCCACTTCATTGATTTATTGCATCAAATCAAAAATACTAACCCTGAAAAACAAACTAAGAACATTTGTAACCTAAATCAAAAAGACAAAAATGATGTCGACCCTCTAGTCGACTTGGAAATCGAAGGTTTTCATGTCCGACAAGTGGTGCTTGATTTCGGGTCGCAGGTGAATATTATGACCCGAGACACATGGGAAAAGATGGGAAGACCTCGACTCTATGAGTCAGGCATTTATCTAAAACTGGCCGACCAAGGTCTCATTTAACCCATTGGGGTTTGGAAAAACGTAGACACAACCATCAAAGGAATATCAACCAAGGTTGATTTCGAAATTATTGACCCAAAGGAAGGATCTAGCTCCTTTCCAACGCTTGTAGGTCGACCTTGGGGTAGAAAGACGAAAGCTTCTATCTCTTTAGACAAAGAATGTATTAAGCTCAAAGGCAATGGCCAAAAGGTCATAGTACCTATCAATCCATCCCAAGGACAACCTTGGATTGAACCAATTGATGAGGAAGTCGATATCCGACAACTTTATCAAATCCAGAACAATACCGACTATACTGAACCAAATGCCCAAGGGGAGCTTTACTTAGGTAACCCAGACTCAATCAGGTATAATTCAGACGCTGAACTCTATGACTAGGATATAGAAAACTACGAAACACAAGCAAGAGGGTGCTGGACTATTCAAACAGTACAGAAAAAAACCCACCCGATAGTGCTTCATCGTATCAATTATACCTAAAATTTTTGAAAAGAAACAAAGGGAACGTCCTACCTTACAACCCACGAACTTAAACAATACTCAGGAGAGGGACTCCCCAGTCATGCATGTTAAACAAGTCTCTAAAAATATTGGAGAACATGGTCGACTGCAAAGCTTAGTGGAAACATTTACAGGTCAAGCAGCTAGATGGTGGGATACCCATCAATCAAAACTACAGACCTGGACAACTGCTTCAACCTTCTTTGTTGAATGGTTCGGAGGGAATAAGTTAACACAGGAAGCTCAAATCCCTATCTTCACTCAAGGCGAGACCCCGGAAGACCACATTAGGACTTGTGAAAAGGAGTGGAAAAGACTTGGTTACAAAGACGAGAGAGCCTGGCCCCATTTGTTTCCTTCAACCTTAGACGACTTACCTAAAAAATGGTATAAAATGGAGGAAGCTAGGGGAAAAACCTTCTTTTGGTAGGAATTGAGAGACAACTTTATCAAAGACTTCCAGTTTACACCTCACAATGAAAAATTGGATGAAACAGCACAGCAAATCAAACAATTCCTCCAACCGACTGTCACTCAACCCTACCCGAACCATCGACCGGTTAAGGACTGTAATACTATACAAACTACATCCCGACCACAGTCAACCCGCTTGCACTTAGAAAATGAACACACCACAAGCAAAATCTTTAGATGGAACCCTCACCACAGTGAAACTAACAAACCTATCTATTCCATCTTGAAATTCGAGACCACAGATAAACCTGACATTGACAGAATGACTGTAGCCGACTTTCCTACTACATTCTCACAGTTCAAAGAGGGAAGTCGACCGATCAATGAAGCTAAAGCACCAGAGTGGCTGGATGCAAAAGTAAAAACTAAGGAGGTCGACATTTCAAATGACGACCATCCAAAGATAGCTAAGATTGGAGACTATTGGAACGAACATCAAACCACTGAAATTGTAAACCTACTTAGAGAGTTCCAAGATGTCTTTGCATGGGACTACAAAGACTTAAAAGGACTAGTACAGGAAATGGGAGAGATGAAAATAGATACTAAACCTGATGTCCGACCTGTTAAGAAATGACCTTATAAACTAGCTCATAAGTATAAGGAAATAGTTAAGAAAGAAATAGACAACATGTTAGCAGCAGGAATCATTTACCCCATCGACCAGTCGGAATGGGAAAGCCCCATGGTCGTACAATCTAAGAAACATGACCCGACTAGGTTAAGAATTTGTGTTGACTTTAGAGAGCTTAATAAAGTCACACTAACAGATCCCTTCCCAACCCCTTATGCTGATGAAATCTTGAATGAAGTGGCAGGACATGAATGCTACTCATTCACAGATGGATTTTCAGGATATAACCAAGTACCTAAAGCAAAGGAAGACCAGAAGAAAATGACATTTGTCTGTGAATTTGGCTCTTTTTCTTATAGGGTTATGCATTTTGGATTAAAGAATGCACCTGCAGTCTTTTCCAGAATTGTTGTAAAAAATTTCCAAGAATACATCTATAAAACCATGGCAGTGTACTTTGACGACTGGACTATATACTCCACCCTAAAGGATCACTGCACATGGCTCCGACTTATGCTAGAGAGATGTCGACAGATCCAACTCTCCTTAAACATTAAGAAGTGTATATTTATGACCCCCATAGGGATACTATTAGGACATGTTGTGTGCAAAGATGGTATTAAGGTTGATTTTGCCAAAATTAAAATCATCCTCGACTTGAAGCCTCCAATAAAACCTAAACAAGTTCGGGTGTTATTGGGCCATACAGGGTATTATAGGAAGTTTATCAGACATTACTCAGACTTAACGTACCCTCTGGAAGAGCTGCTAAAAGAAGATCAAGAATTTAAGTGGACAGAGGAATGCCAAATATCCTTCGACAAACTCAAGAGAAAACTGGTTGAAGCCCCCATACTTAAATTTCCAAATTGGTCTACCAAATTTCATGTACATATTGATGCATCAGGGATAGCTATTGGAGAAATCTTGACTCAACCAAGGGATGATGGAATGGATTACCCAATAGTTTACAGCAGTCAAAAACTCAATAAGGTTGAAAAGAACTATTCGACCACTGAAAGAGAAGCCTTAGGTATGGTCTTTGCCCTTCAAAAGTATCAACATTACCTGTTAGCCAACCCCTTCATATTTTACACCGACCATCAAGCGTTGAAATATCTTGTTAATAAACCCCTTCATCACGGAAGAATTTGTCGATGGCTACTTCTTTTTCAAGAGTTTGAGTTTGAAGTAGTGGTCCGACCGGGAAAGCTCAATGTTGGGCCCGACCACCTATCCCGTATCGACACAGGAGAGGAACCGACCGGAGTCGACGACGACTTGTCGGACGCACACCTATTTCGTATAGAAGCAGTACCAGCAGAACTGGAAGAGATAGCACAATTCTTAGAGACAGGTCAGGCACCAGAAGGTTTGAACACTAAGAAAAAGCAAATCTTAGCTATTAAGGCTGCCCCATACAGCCTCATCAATGGATTTCTATATAAAATGGGGTTAGACAATGTCCTTAGAAGATGTGTACTAGACCATGAACGTGACCAAATCATGCACGAAGCTCATTATGGACCTGCAGGAGGACACTTCCAAGCCGACACAACTGACTAGAAAATCCAACAGTCTGGATTATGGTGGCCGACACTCCACAGAGATTGTAAAATCTTTGTTAGTTGATGTGACAGATGCCAATGACTTGGTCGACCACTTCCGAGTACAGAAATGCCCCTGATCTTTGTAAACCCTAGCCTCACATTTGAAATTTGGGCCATAGACTTCATAGGACCATTCCCTGTCCCAACCCGACGATCAGGTGCAAGATATATCATCACTGCAGTAGAGTATGTTACTAAATGGGCAGAAGCTGAACCTGTCGAAACATGTTCAAGCGAGGTAGCTGCTAGGTTCATCTATGAAAACATCATTACTCGATTTGGATGTCCCCTCACCTTGATCAGCAACCAAGGATCACACTTCATTAATAAAATCATCAAACACTTAACCGACCAGTTTCACATCGACCACCGTCGAAGTACAGCATACCACCCTTAGTCGAATGGTGCGATTGAAGCCTTCAACAAAACATTGACAAAAGGCTTAACAAAAATATGCAATACCGACAAATATGACTGGGATGAGAAAATCCCTGCAGTCTTATGGGCATACAGGACTGCGTATAAACGGTCGACCGACCAAACTCCCTTTCGACTGGTATATGGCCAAGAAGCAGTCGTCCCCCTACACTTCTAACAGCAGGAACCTCTTGTAGCTCAACTACTACATATCGACGTCGAGCATGCAAGAAAGGATTGACTGTTCCAACTCAGTAAGCTGGAAGAACATAGAGTTATGGCTATTCAACACCAGGAAATCCAAAAACAACAGCAAAAAGCCTGGCACGACTGTAACATTAAGAATAAAAACTTGTCGGTCGGAGACCTTGCTTTACTCTATAACAGTCGAGTAAAAGGAAAACCAAAGAAACTGCACACAGAATGGATGGGACCCTATGTTGTCGACGAAATCCATCCCAATGGTTCAGTCCGACTAAAAACATTACAGGGCCTAGTATTTCGGAAGCTCGTCAATGGAGCCCGACTTAAACGATACAAAAACTGATTCAAAAAAAAAAAAACAATATATATATATATATAACGACCGTAACTGTCACCCATAACCTATAAAACGTTAGAAAAATTCTAAAACAACAAAACAATCCACTCAAAAATACCCAGCATGACAGCCACTCACCCCTTCGACAACAGACATCATTTTCATCGACCATCCTCATCGACCAGTCATGCCAACCGTTTTCATCATCGACACCAACCGTCAACCTCGAGAGTCCCATCACACATTAATGGCCTCGAGCGCCGAACCAGATCCTCCAAATCGCACTCGAGTATTACAGTTGGACTGTCAAGTCCGCCATTAATACAACCAGTTCGACACTCCACCATTCCCACGCCTATAAATAATGGACTGTCGAAAGTTCATTCACCACAACCCTTACACATAGAGCACTCGCATCCTCCATCGACCAGCACCAAAAGGCCTTCCAGAAGGCACCAGAAGGCCTACTCTGACGATCGACATCCAGAAGACCAGCACTAGAAGACCAGAAGACCAGCACCAGAAGGCCTACTCTGACGATCGACATCCAGAAGGCCTTGCAGACCTGGACAGATTTCTAGCACCAGCTTGCCGTCACTGCACTAGCAATAGTCGAAGTATGCATCCAGCGAAGACCGACTATCCATCTGCACAGTCCACCTCAGTAGCCGTTGCAGGGTTCGACAAAACAAACATTTTTTTTGTACCTCCCTGTTTCTTCGGGACGAAGAAACGTTTTGTTCGTGGGGGAGATGTAGAAGGAGCAAGTCGACATAAGTCGACTTGAACGAAGACCGACTTAGTCAGCCGACTAAGTCGATGGACCGACTAAGTCAGTCAGCCGACTAAACTAGTTAATTAAGTCGGCTAACTAACAGTCGTGTCGGTTCACCGAACCGACAGGTAGTTATTCTATAACTGTTTGTAACTTGTATATATTAGGCTATTGAGCCACACAAGAACTCAATTCAGTTCTGTGCTTTGTATGAACTCATTGTAATAAACTATTCTGTTCTATCCTATCTGTTCTTGTCTTATGTCTCTGTTTATAATTATGTATGTTTTAGTATGTATTATTGGCTACCTTATGTGATCTGTGAGATTACAACAAGGAGTGGTTTTATTTTTTAACGAGCTTGAAACCAAAAGTAAACTATGCTCTAGACATGGTTTCATTTTTATGCAAGCTTGAAACCAAAAGCGTAAACTATGCTTAAGGAGTGGTTTTATTTTTTAACGAGCTTGAAACCAAAAGCATAAACTATGCTCTAGACATGGTTTCATTTTTATGCAAGCTTGAAACCAAAAGCGTAAACTATGCTCTAGACATGGTTTCATTTTTATGCAAGCTTGAAACCAAAAGTGTAAACTATGCTTAAGGAGTGTTTTTTTTTTAACGAGCTTGAAACCACAGGGTAAACTATGCCCTAGACATGGTTTCATTTTTATGCAAGCTTGAAACCAAAAGCATAAACTATGCTTAAGGAGTGGTTTTATTTTTTAACAAGCTTGAAACCACAGGGTAAACTATGCTCTAAAACCTACTCCCAACATGATATCCAGAGGTTGGTAGGTTTCCCCCATTACATAAAAGCTAGCGGCCTAGCTCCAGTATGAAGTCCATATACTAGAGCCATGCCCCCCATTTTACCTATGATGGGAAGAAGCTAACTAGAAGAAGGGGAAGGAACCACAAGAACATGCAGCACATTCAGGGTAGTCTGATTACTAGGAGTAATGCGATGGTCAGGTGTAACAAAAGAAAGTTGATCAATGGTCACAATCTTCCCATCATGGGGAAAATGCATAACTCTAAAGAGTGTGGACATTACGGCTTTCATGGTGTAAACATAATCATGTCCAAGGAGCAGATTAAAATCTAAAGGACCTTGGACCACCATAACATCGATACAGACAATTTTCCCTCCTAATGTAATAGGAAAAAGAGGAAGGATCCCTAAAGGTGCAATAGGCCTTCGATTAAAAGCCAGTATCTGATCGATGGCTGGCACAAGCTGAGGAGAACCTAAAGCTTTCCAAGAAGTTGAGGATAGAATACTAACATAGGCCCCTTCGTCAATAATAGTGCAAAGTATCCTCCTAGCAGTAACATTCACAACTATCTGGAAAGGAACACTCGAATGAAGACGAGACTTTGTTAGGTTACTCCAGTCAAAGGAAATAACCTCACTACTCGGAGAGGGTTTTGTCGAAACAGACAAAATTTCCTCTTGTCGAGAATAATCAGAATGAAGCATAAAAACTTTGGCAGGTTTCAGTTCATTCTCTACTGGATGAGAAGAACAAGACGAAGATTTGGTCAAAGCGACTACTTTAGTCTTAACACTCTTTGATGAAAGAGTGGGATCAGGTGGAAATGACACCGACTCGACCACTTTAACTTCACTCTCCAAAGGAAGAGTGGGATCAACCACAGATAAATCTAAATCGACCACTTGATCAACCAGTGGGGGATCAAGGGATAACTTACTATCATTTTTTGGAATCACCTGTTGATGATCAGTAAGATTTTCCAACCAACGCGAAGCTTCATCCATGCTTGGACAAAGAAAAGTTTGATGCATAGCCTTGCATATCAAACAAGGATACAAGACTTTACCCTTACGACCTTTTACCAATGGGTCACTGGTTGAGGGAGTATCATCAACATGATGATTAGTTGTTGATGACACAGACAGCTTGGACCTTTTAGACCACTCTTCTTGTACACGGGAGAGGCTAGGACACTCCTTAAGAAGGTGGTCCCCCTTGCAAAGCTTACAAGGGAACTTGGGTTTTCCGAGTGTTCTCTTAGAATGGGCACCATCAAGAGCAGATGGTTGCTACTTTTTCTCTTTCTTATCCTTCTTCTTCTTACTCTTCCCTTTCTTCTTCTTCTTATCCACATGACTACTAACCATAGAGCTTTGGTCAAGCGAAGAAGAAGAAAGAGCTGAAGCCATAACCGGCGAAGAAGGAGCAGGATTAGGTTGAGGTCGATCCTCTCCAGGAGGAGAGGTGACATTTGAGACATTAGGTGTAATAGGAATTACCGGATTAAACAGCCAGACCAGTAATCCTATAGTTAATCTAGGAAGATTTAGAGTGGCAATAAAGGGAGGACCAATACCTTCACTTGGAGGGAATACAAAAGGTACACCTTGGAAAGGGACCTCTTGAGTGGTAGTCCTAGATGGGGATGAAATCTCTAAACTCTCTAATAACTCCCTAACTACCACACACAAGCAAGTACTACTCAAACTAAAAGCAACAAGCAAACATGTGAAAGGCATGGATAAGAGTCAGGAACCTCACAGGACAGGCCAAAAGGATAACTCAGATGGTTTGAGGATTCCTAAAAGGGTCTCCCGATATACGCAAGGTACGAGGGAGCTCAAATTGGTAGTAGTGTTGTCTAATGCATAACCGTACGCAAGGGGCCTTCCGATATACAATCGAGTACGTGAAGTACCTTTCTATATACCTCAAGGGTACGTAAAAGGCCGTTCGATATACCGACGGTACATGGAAGAACCGCGTGATTCCCGGGATGTAATGCTAACAAATAACGACAACTCCTATGCTTAATGACGCCCGAACACTTCTCTAACTTATCACTCAAATTGCTAACAGTTTTAACCTAGTACTACCGTTAATTTTATCTTGTGTGTTTAAGTGGAACCATGGAGTGAAAACTTGAATTAAAGAAGATGCACAATGATCTATATGATAATGCAAGTTTTCCTTTTCAATGAAATTCTACCTAAGAGAGGGAGAGAGATTTACTTTTCTTCCCAAAAATGCACACCCAAATGCAAATGCAATTCTATCTTTTCAAATGAAAAGTGAATTATCAATGCACCCCAAACAATCTTCAAAGCAAATAAGAAAGAGATATAGAGAACATTTAACATAAATCAAAATGTTTCCAATCTTTTCATGCTTGAAAAAGATGCATAAAAACTCAATGGAAAGATGATTTCACTAACGTTTCCAAACAAATCTTACTCTAATGCACGCAAAGCTGAAAAATAGATATTTATTCTCAATGGAAGTAATATCTAGAATTTCAAACAATCATGTACAAAACAAGAAGGAAATTGTTCAACAAGCTTGTGAATAAAGCAAAAGAGAGAGAAAACTAAAAATTCTCTTTGAAACAGACAAGGAAAAAAAGAACCAATCTTTCCTACCAAGCATTGGAAAAATCAGCATGCAAAAGGAAATAAGAATCACCCCAAGCAAAGAAAGACTCAAAACAACATGGATCACTCATGCATTCCAAGTCCAAAACAAACCAAATCCTACACATGAAAATGAAATGTATATTTTCCAACTCAAATGAATAATACCTGCAGAAAAGAGAAAAAGGATTCAAACAAAGAAAATAATGTAGAATCTAATGCAAGAAACACAAACTCTCTTTGAATGCAAAGGAAATATAACACTCAACGCGACTGCAGAATATGCAATTCATGGCCGTGAGGGAGCATTTTTTTTCAAAAGTACACTTCATTTTCATAAAAAAGTAAGCTAAAAACACACCAAAAATCAAAATACAAAGTCTAGAACAGTGCCTACCTGGCACCGCACAGATGAAGCTACTAACAGGCGGTTTTGGGGAAGAAACACTCCTTTCTCACTGGATTTAGGCGGTGGCACCGTGTTGAGGCCTGGAAATTCGCAGGAAACAACAGTGAGGGATTCTCCCCAGTCAACGTTCCCAACTAGCCCGGTTTGGTGTAGGGAATCTGTCTGGTTTGCGGTCCGGCTACTGTAGGTCAAATAACAAAAATAAAAAGGTTTCACCAGTTGTGGCCCGGTCCACCGTATATATTTTCTATTTTTTGGCTTTAAGTATGATATGCAAGTGCCTATCTAAAATGCAGGTTGATAAAGAATGCAAGGAGCAGTCACAATGTGATGTGCAGGTTCTTACCTCTCATCTTAGACTCTCTCGCATCTAAATCATACACAACTAGAAAACACATACTAACTAAGCTGTCTCTAGAGAGAAAAATATTAATTAATGAGTAATGTAATACTGTTCACATGTTAAGGTAAATCACAGATAGTTGTTATTAGGATCAAAACACATAAACATGAATAAGATATACATGACAAGACAACTCATCAATCATTAAACTCGCCATTACTCATAGTGGAAATTATCACAGAATAAACCAGAGAACATTTAGATAAGAACATAGGTTTAGAAAGTTAGAATTCTCTCACAGTTAATGAAACACAGTTGAAAACGAAAATAGTTCCCCTTCAACATCGTTCATTTTACACATTCGAACATTCCACCAGCACCTTCTCCAACAGGCAAAATTTGCAATTATTTATTGTAAAACGAAGTAGTTCCTCTTACAAACAATGGATCACAAGTTTTTCCAGGGAAAAATCCCCCTTTCTCTCTAACTTTCCTCTTTTTATACAAAAACAACCAAACCCCTGGGCTTCCCCCAACCGTCTAACCTTTGGGCTCCCCCAAAACCGTTTAATCTCACAATTTTTTCTTTTTCATGAGTACTCATGATTCATATAATGCGTTACATTTTGGATTTCAACTTATGAGTACTTCATAAAACAGAATTAGCTCGGTAACTGACGGACCCTTTCCAAGCCTGGGATTTTGTTGCCATCGATTCTAACTTGTCTTTTATTTGTCCTTCTTTTGATCCCGTTGATTTCAGAACAAACTCTGCTTATCACTTTTCAGTCAACTTTCCTCAGATTTATCCTTTAGCAACGTCTTCTCGCAGCAGTAATCTGAAGAATCTTCTAAGTCTGTCTGCAGTTAAACAAAAATTGATCATTAATTAGGATTGCATATTTTAAATAAACTTAAACTATACTAACAACAAAACTCATCATCGACATGAGGCCCTGTACTGTGCTCTCATCGCGAAATCCTTAACAATAATCAAGAACCACCGCTACCCACACAGGGGTTAAAAACTCACAAGACAGTGGGAAAAAACCTTATCGGTGGCTTGAACCATTGAGACATCGGTCGAATAGTCATACTTACAGCCACAACGGCGGGTTTCAGACTGACAATGGGTTCCGCGGGACTGTTAAGTCTATCGGAGTCGGAAGAACTAAATGCCAAAGCATCGGACGAAAAATTTCCCTATCGGCGAACAGAACGACATCAACGCCGGGAGGTTAGTGCGTTACGTGGCCGTAATGGCAGAATATGAAAATAATATGGGCCCTGTGGCCCAAAGACATATCGGTGAAACCTAGACAAAGCATCGGCGAGCGAAGCAGTTATATGGCAGACACTTAGTTTGCTCGGGGGCCGCAATGGCAGAAAACAAACAGACTACAGCCTTCGATCAAAGTCATAAACTTTCCGCTATGGCGTAGAAATATTGTGAAAACGTTAAGTGATTGGAAAACTTAAGGTCGTGCAGCAGTCCACAAATCTTGTCTCACTTCCAAAACAATGGCTTCATAAAGATCAGACAACCCTGACTCAAACTTCGACCAACCTCCGACAATGTAAAACAGGTCAAACCATAACAACACGTCATCGGAGAAGTCAAGACTATCTGGCAGAGCACTCATCATTTAGCTTCCACAACGAAGGCTTCATAAGGAAATATGGCTCCGATGTGTTGTTAAAAAAAATATTGCTTTCGGCTGGGCAGCAATGAAATTTTGTTTCACCTCCGCAACAGTGGTGAAAATGAGAAATAGACTTCCGAAAACAAAGAAAGAAGTCACAAATCAAAGGGCGATATTTCAAACCGAACTCCAAATTCCACAACCCAAAGCAGTTTCAGACATAAGCAATTCTCTGAAAGCATGAAGACAATTAACCTCAAAACAGTCCAAACTTGTAGTAGAGGGAAAACAAAAAACAAAGTTCATGGATCCAAACGATTCTAGGCAAGATAAAAATTAAGAGGGGGGTCCAAAATTTCGAAAATTTGGGAAAACAGTTGTAGCTACAACACACCGCATATTGCTAACTGGACTCAGGTGGTGGCACCGCTCCTTGCTAATAGAACATGTGTGGTTCCCTATATAAATCCAAAACATCAAGGAGAACGAAGGATCTAGTCAGAAAAAGGCTAGATCAAGGAAAATACTGTTGAATTGAGTATGGAAACAGAGCATAAAAGACCGAAATGACTCAGATATGAACAGATCTGGAAATTTCAAACCCAAATAATGCAAGTCAAAAAGTAGATCTGACTGAAGAGAGTTAAAGAAAATGGATCCTGGATTCGAACAAGAGTTGCATACTGAGGAAGATCAGAACAACTGATAGGACTTTCCCCAGCGGAGTCACCAGATTTGTTCTCTTGAACATTTCACCTCCTACGGGCAGCAAAGTGTTCCACTGGTCTGAATGGTTCAGATCTAGAACAAATAGAGGACAGAGGTTGAAGACTCTCCCTAGATATCATAGATATTTGGAATACAAGGTTTTGATAGTCCACTTGTGTACCTGCAATCAAGCTCAACATGAAATAGATCAAAGCAACCAGAATATGATCTACTAATCTATGCTAGTGACTAAGGAATCTAGCAACATATATGTGAAATCACAACAACAAAAACATATGTTGGATAGAAATCAACTTGCATTAAAGAATATGAAGAAGTTTACAACCAAGCCTTAGTGTTGACATGCATCTCCATGAAACCAGACATTCTCATCCCCAAAAGCTCCGACTCTATCTCTCTATGCTCTCTCTAAATGATCTTGGGCCAAGGATCAATCCAAAAGCATAACAATACCTTCAATGTTCTCCCCCCAACCACGCCTATGAGCTCATATTTATAGGGCTTGAATGGATAGATATGCTTGAGAAATTAGTGGGTGAGGTGGTCTCTAAGATCCTATGATGAGGGATCTTGAGCTCAACCAACCCACAGCAGTAGGGATAAGGCAGTACACGAGGCTTATCATCTAGAAGCCTCGAGAAACTTCTCTTTTTCCCTTTTTACCTAGGGTACCACGTTTCTCCTTCTATGACAGAGCGGTTTTCGTAATAATCGTCTATGGACCAAGGGAAATGAGCGGCGGCACCGCTTGTGGACAACCGATGAAAGGCAGTGTGAGCAGGGGTACCACTCCTGGATAAAGGGGCATGCGTGGTGCTGGGAATTTGTATGACAGATTGATGAAAAACCATTTAGTTTCCACTCCAAAAGCTGGGATTCAGGGCAAGTAGGTATGTCAAATGTCTTATCACATGATGGTGACAGGATTTTGGTATAATAAAAAGCTAAACTTGTAAAGCACAATGATATAGATCTTTATGTGATTTATACAAACCAAAACCTTTCAGGTAGAGTATTTTAGACAGGGAATCCAGAAATTAGAATACCTTACTCTCATTTTACAATTGTAGAATCTCTCCTATTTTCCGAACTTTTGAATTGTGGTTGATTATTGATAGAGTTCCATGAAGATCAAATTTATAGTGTACATTATAAGCTAAAGGTACAATTAGTTAGCTTTCGGAATAGGAAATATCCTACTCAATTAACTGACCATTTTTATTGGCAATCTGTTCATTCATATATTGTAGTACTACAATGCTAGAAAAAGTGTAATATCCTTGAATCATTTGAATTGTTCATCATGGTTAAAATAGTTCTCTCTTCACACAATGTAGCGGCCTCAGCATTGGTAGAGACGAACAGTATCCAAACTGGTAAAACCATCTCTTTAGGTTTTCTAGATCCACTAAAAGCAGACCCAGACTAACCATGGGAGGTCTACCCTATCAAAATTTTCCAGATACTTGTCAGTGGAACCAGCTTTCTCACAGTACTAGTAAGACTGATTTCTTGAGGCACATGGCACCTTAAAGCTTAACAAGTTGGAAAATGTGGTACCCTAGGGGGGTTCGCTTCAAGGTATAACTTATGATTTAATTAATGGACATAAAGACTCCAAATGTTACACAAGCAACAATGGAAAATGGAAATGGATGCACAGGTTACTCGGGTAAGAACAAGGCACCCAATAATAACTAGACTTAGTTATTGATGGCTGCCCTTAAAGTTAAACAATGCAAAGAAATGGGACAATTTGATAATGAAGTGTATGGGTTTAAAAGAAACAAGTGTCTTGCTAATTAAGTACAAAGAAAAAGATACTAGCTCGTAATGAGTGAATTCGGGAGAGATTTATCGTTATTAAACTTAGATATGAATTTTATTAATAAGATTTGGAAGTTGCGCTAAGTTTAAAGGCACTCTAGCACTAAACTATCTGCTGGTATAAAAATCAGATCTGAAACTAAACCAACCAACAAGAAAACAACACATTCATGGGTTTTTAATAATCCCCAAGTGGCTAAGTTTGACAATTAGAGGTTCTAGTGCCTATCCTAAGGTGATTTTGGAGTCTTTAAATAAATATTTTTAATGACAAAGAAAACTACGAAAAGAAAACAACTTCCAGCGATTAAGAAGCTACAAAATTCGCATGCATGCAAACACAAACAATTGAAAGCATCACTAAAAAGGGTAACTAGTGGACAAGCAGTGAAATAGAGAGCGTTTTGGACACTTACTTGTGTTCGTGAAGAGTGGATGAAGTCGCCCCATTCTCTTTAGCAATTGGGTTTGAAATTTTATTTGGAAAACTTCCTTCACAAGCTAGGGCTCACTTGAAGCCCTTGGATCCTTTAACTTGCAAACCAAAATCTGAGTTAGTAACTAAGAATCATGGATTAATCAGCCACAAACCAAAACTCAACTTACAAAAGGAAAGAGACATAGAATTTCACTTCTTAAACAGGATTGAAGTTAAACTCAGATTATCATTATTTAATACACAATTTCATTCAACAATTAATAGCTACAAATTAAATTTATCTCATAAACAGTTTTGAATAAGAAGCACATGAGAACTCAACCAAATTACTGAGAGCATAATTAAAAAATCAATCACACATTTGAAAGTTTTAGACTCAGATTGATTTAGGAAAAACCTTCTAAGGGGAAAACCTGTGAGAGAGAGAGTGATTTTATTATTTCTTCTTCAAAATTCATTGACAGTACATCAACAGAATTAAACTCAGCATAAATCATTCCTAGCGCAGTGAAATTTTTCTATCAACTTTGCGGTGACCAAGTGCACTACTAACCTTATATAATTTCTACATAGCATCTTCACTATATGACAGTGACAATGAAAACTTGTTGAAATGGGTCACTCAGCACAATCATCACAAGCTACACCAAGTGCCTAAATGTTAAAAACAATTCTTTATGGTTGTAATAATGGAGCTCAGCCTGATGAACATTTCCTGCATTGTTCAAGACTTGTTCTATTGAACGAACATATGGCAACTTTAAATTCATATGTACCACAAAAAAAGTCTCAAATAAAGTGACAATTAGAATCCAAGTCACAACCCAATGCTTTGCAAGGGCATAATATTCTTTCTCCATCAAATCTAATATTGAGTCTTGCCTTAGCTCCAGAATCTCCTACAGGGAATGCCTCTTTAGCCTTGGTTTTACTATACTTTTCCAGGAGGTCACAACATTTAAAGACTTCATTCACAAGTTTATGGAGGTATATTTGGATGACTGGACAGTATTTAGCCTACGAGAGAAATTGAATAATGAAATAATAACCTCATTAGATTTTACCAGTTATGTTTATGC
>LPNX010600716.1:137458-165598 GCA_001517045.1 Pseudotsuga menziesii | reverse complement strand
CTCAAATAAAGTGACAATTAGAATCCAAGTCACAACCCAAGGAATGAACATTCATTGACCCCTCACATTATAAACCAAACTTGTACAAAAAGATGAATCTCCAACTAAATGGCAAATCATAGATAAAAAAATATTATTAATAATTACAATATCAATGGTAAAGCTTCCCATATTTCCAGTAGCGGAGATGAATGAAGGCATATCTCTACTTATTTATCACAATTTTCAATTTTGCAAAGAGAACTAACAAAAGAATTGATTTGCATAAGCAAAGAAACCCCTTTAGCATCCACATGTAATTAGAAACAAACAAGCCAAGCTGGACTCTGTTAAGGAAAAACAATTATGTTAATAAAAATAAAAAGAAATGGCTGGTTATGTTTGGAGTTGCATGTGGAAACAATTTCCAAACAAATTGTCGATACTTACAACACAAGTAACAATCTAACCATCAGCAAACTACTGCAGAGATGAATGATTATTTCAAACTACTTGGTTGTGAACATCAAACGTTATGAGATGTCATCGACATTTTACAAAAATGCATGAAGCATGCAATAATTATCCATCCACCCTCTGTAATAAAACATAAAATTTTAATTTTTTTATATATTCTGCATATCCTTTTCTTCAACCCCCGTTGCTTTATAAAATGTGGACATATCATCACATAGAGCTCAGATTATTGACTTCAGCATAACAGGAATCGAGTTGACTGGACACCAAAGTCTATAAAACCCCAAAATGTGTAATCTTTTATATTTTTGTACAAGTCAAATTCTTGGCTCTTCTGCCTCATCAAAGTTAGAGATGGTAACATTGATTGAGTTATAAGAATAAAATAGATTTAACTCATTTAATGTTGTGTTTTCCATTCTTCAAGGAGCTAATATCCTATTGCATCTATAAAGAGGCATAAGATGAATTTAATAAAAAATTCACATTTTTGTTACATTTCAAAACAAGAAAAAAATTTAGGTAATAGAAACAAACTTGTCTAAGTCTTTTAAATGTAAATAATTGGAAGCAATATCTAAAACTAGACAAACTGATCAAATATGAGAATAACAGCCAAGAGAAAGAATCATATTCCAAGTGTTTTCATAGCATTAATCTCTTCCTTCAGCACAAACAAAGGCGATTTGTAAGAAAATACAATGGTCTATGCATCTGTAAATTATAGCCAGGAAAATCCTCTTTTGTGTATAATTAGCACCCATCATGCAGTTCCTCATGGAAAAAAAGTTAGATAATTTTAACAGTAAAATGCGTAATTGCAAACAACCTTAAAGCCCATACGTCATACACAGACATCTGCATTGAATCAAAAAACTCAAAAAAGTGATCTATTAAGAAAAAACATAACATTTCATTGATAAAACATCTCCAACCTTATTCCTTAACATTTGCATTTCTTCTAATGTCCAGTCCTTTGTGAGGTCCAATACTGACCGAAGTGAGGTCTCATTATACAGCAACCCTACCTGCAGAATCTAGGGTATCAACAATTATGTTATCTCTAGTTTTATCTTATTTTCTCTACCACATTCTCAAATAAAACAATTATATTTCAAAGCATACACCATGTATAACCTAGTTACTGTAGTCTCTTGCAAGTTTCAAGAGTCCAAGGCTTTTGTGTACAATCAAACGGGTAAGAAGATCAATGAGATGAGATCTAACAATCAAGGAAAGTACACCTCCAATTATTTTGATGCATTTTGCAGGGAAACAAGGATCAAAAGGGAGTTAATAATGCCTTATGCCTGCAGCAGAATGAGGTTATAGAAAAGAACGGGTTCATCATAGAAAGAGACAAGGTTATGATACATGATAAAGATCTGTCCATAAAACAGACCAGGTTATGATACATGCTATTGATCTGCCAGTGTTTCTTTGGGCAAACGGATGCACTACAGACCTATACAAAATGTATAGGTGTCCTCACAAGATATTGAAGGACAAGACACTTTGAAAAAGCTTTAACTGGTGAGAAACCATAGGTATCATATTTTCATTACTACTATGTGTATTCATGTGGATGTGGAGAAAATAACTAAGTTAGAACCTTATAATTAGTGTAATTTTGTTAGTTTCAGTGAATCTTCCAAATTGTACAAGGTCTATGTTTTGTCACAGTTGAAGATTGTAGTGAGCCAAGATGTGAAGTTCATTGAGAAGGCTAGATCCTCTATGTATCGAGAGCTTCCAAGGGAAATTGAGAAGGGAGAGAATCCTAGAGGGATGTTAAGAAGGGAGAGAAGCTTCTGGTCCCAAATGTTGATCCACAGGTTTCAGTGAAATCAAGTTCAGATTAGTAGAGTTTCAATGTAGAGAGAGAGCATGTTTTACCACACATTACAGTGGAAGCCTATGTGGCTTATCCATACACTAGAAGTGGAAAAGGAGCAAGTAGGAAATCCACAAACTTATTTTCAAGACGTTGAGAAGGGAAAGAAGCTTCTTGTCCCAAATGTTGATCCACAGGTTTCACGGAAATCAGATTCAGATTAGCAAAGTTTCAATGCAGAGACATCATGATTTACTACACAATACAGTGGAAGCCAGCTAGGTGGCTTATCCATACACTACAAATGGAACAGCCTAATCATACACATGCTAAAAACACACAGGTATATTTGCCATGAGTTCCTAAAGAGTATTGTTCACAGATAAATGGTTTTCTCTGTCTACGTTAAGGATTTCTGAAGTTGATGAAAATTACAAAGTTTCCAAATATATTAAAAATAATCTTCCCCCTTCTACAGATATTTAAAATTTATTTTAAATAATAAATTCTTCCTAAAAATTGTCTCTATTTGTTAAATATAGGTCTCTATCTACCGTTTCTTGATAATAATTCAAATAGGAGACACGAAAAAAATGGTGTACCTTTATCTGAATGAAAGATGACCAGACATCCTCGCTACCTAGGAAATTGGGTGTTCGTGAGAGATTCTATTCTTCTGCTCATTAATTATTCACAACTCCTTTGATTTGTCAGGGACTCCTTCATTTTGTTGTTGTGTTTCAGTATTACACGTCCTACACAATTGTGGGTGTCTTCGTTTTCCTGTGCTGTCTAGGGTTGTGTCTGTGTAACTTATGTACTCTGCGTTACGTTTCTTTAGACTCAACAAAGTGCGATCAACAAAGGCGGATCAAATATTTACAAAGTCATTTAATTAAGATGAATTTAGATCCCCTTAATACTAAGATGATATGTATATCTCTAAAACCATAAACCCTTTCCCTTTTCTGCAACACGAGACATGGTTGACTGAATGACCATATCATGACTGATCCCTGACATTAAACCAGCTCGGAACCAGGATTTCCTAGCCCTGAATTGAAAACCCAAATCATTTTCCGACCAAATTCCAGCATCGCTAATTTTATCTCTAATATAGGGTATCCCAGTTGCTCTGCAGCTGGGAGTGGTTGATATGACTTCTTTGGGATTCAAAACTGCTAAAGCCTCCTCTAGTTCCTCTTTGGGATGAATGCATAGAATAACAAACATGCCAAACACCAAGCTGATCTCTTTCTGGTTTCTGCCTGCCTTCTGGGAAGAACTGTCAAAGAAATGAATCTAGATCCTACACCTTCCATCTCTTCACATGTATACCACTGTGTAGAGGGACGAATAAAAAGTGGTTCTGCTTTATTATTTCTTTTGGCCTCATCAAACTTTACTTTTGCCTTTTCATACAATCTCGGAAAGCCTTCACATACATGGAAACCGCATGAGGAATCTTTTGAAAAGGTGTAAAAATTGTACTTACACAGTGTTCTTGAACCATATAAAAATAAAATGAAATGAATTAGAATAGTGTTCTTTCATTTTTATATCATTATTTTATATATATTTCATTTTTATATCATTATTTTATATATCGAATTTAGATTAATGTTATTTTTTTTAATATATTATTTTATATATAAGTTTTAAAGATTGAATGGTGTGGGTATGACAATAAAACCTTGAAAAGGTGTAAAAATTGTACTTACACATTGTTCTTGAACCATATAAAAATAAAATGAAATGAATTAGAATAGTGTTATTTCATTTTTATATCATTATTTTATATATCGAATTTGGATTAATGTTATTTCTTTTTCTTTTAATATATATTATAAGTTTTAAAGATTGAATGGTGTGGGTATGACAATAAAACCTTTAAGATTAGGTTTTGTTTAGAGATAAATATTCTTAAGGAATACTATTTAATGAGAAAAAATTATCAATTTATTGGAAGGATTGAAAAAAGACATGAGTACTGAGGTGGCTTCGTGTTAAGGTTATTTAGGTTTGAATCATGGTAGTGGGGTGTGTAGTTAAAGATGATTTTTTTGTCAATTTCATGATATCTTTTTCCAAATATCTCAATTAGACTTGTAAGATTAAGACTCCAAAATGAATTGACCTAGTAAAGATGGCTAATTGAATGGATCATGCGTTATATGCTTCTAACTAGTAGTATGTTATAGCATAAACAATGGGTGCTTTGTATTGGCGCTTAACCATAGATGAGAGAGATGGTTGTTTTGAGGATCTTGTCTTTGTCATCAAGTGCCTTTACAATGAATATGATCTTTGGATTATTGGTAGGAGTGATCCTGCTCATTCTCTTTTGAGAGACAACCCTTGTTGTGATGAGATAAGTTGGCATTTGTTAAGGGAAATTCATGGCAAGGTCATCAAACATAGTATAGGCCCCCCTCGGTAACTCTATATACCATTTCGCCACAAAACCCGTGAGGGTGTGTTGAAATATCCTCAAATGGATCGAGTCATCGTGTAAGGAATTAGAGGAGCACCAAAGGTGGAAGGTTGTGACATGCTCACTAGGATCTTCACCAGCCTTACCTTCGAACTTGGGAATGTCTGAAGGAAGCTTGGTTGGAACTGTCGGCCATGTCAAATTATGAGACACGGGATCATTTGTCAATCTTAACAAATCAGGTAGGTTCAAGGTCGCAAGAAAAGGGATCCTAGGCTGAACTGGTCGATGCCACGCTCCCTAATAGGACTGATTTGTATAAGGTTGATTTCTATACACACCATGGCCTTGGCCAGTGCGATCATATAACCTCCTCCCATATGACCCATGAAGGGCTACATGGAAGCATTGTATTGTGGAGTACCTTGATTATGAGGTGCTATAAAGCCATAGTTAGAAGAGTAAGAGGGTTGTTGATACCCATACCCATACGGTTGATAGTTTTGTCTGTACTGCGGTCCATAAGAAGATCCATGGGAATATCTATAGGCTGGACCATGAGATGGTCCACGGGATGATCCATAAGATGTCCCATGAGATGTTCCATAAGATTGTCCATAGGTAGGTATATGGGAAGCTCCATGAGATGGTCCATGAGATACTCCATGAGACGATCCAAAAATAGGTACATGACCTGCTGACACAGAAGGAGGCACTTGGATTTGTGATACTACAATGTTAGTAGTCACATGACGAACATGGCTTACAGTGGAACTCCGGCCCGAAGGACCACTAGAGTTAGGAAGAGGATGTGTCAAAATGACATTTGAAGGAACAGGTTTAGAAGACGATGGAATATGTGAAGGAATATAGCTTGTACCCCCAATATTCACATGTCTCGGCTGAGGTCCCCAAATAGGAACACTAGTGCTAGGAATGGGCCATGTGTGTGAAGGAATTGCCATCGCTGGAGTGGATGGCGCAATGTGATTACTACTACCAAATCTCTTCGCATGGAAATGAATGGAAGTGCCCCCAGGCGTAGTACCAAGGTCACCAATCGGTTCGACATGAGGTACCGGACCAGGATCGAGAATATTAGGCATGCCATATCTAATGGGGCCAGTGCTGGTGGGTTCATGGAAATTCTCTTCACCCGGATAGTATAACCAATACCGGGGTCCAGAGCTAATGTAATCAGGAAACTGTGATAAATCATCTAGTGATAGTTAAGCCTCATTAGGACCAGACTCAGGCGGAGTTCCATATGTGCTTGAAGTTTCAACTTCCGTCGCTAAAGGAGGGAAAGGTGGAAGCTTCGGGATCTCAGGCTCATGACGACTCATGGTGAGATCTCTGTGTGAATCAAAGTGATGAATAGTCCTCTCATACTGTCTGGCTCTCTCTCCCAAGGGAGGAGGAGATGTAGAAGGAGGAAGACCTACTAAACGATGAGAGCGATGGGGAGCCTCACCCGAATCCACAATGACTCAACAAAAATAAAAGACTCGATCTATCTACGCAACCCTAAGTAGACTAGCGTGCACAGAGCATACACCTAAGAAAATCTAACAACAAGCAAACCAAGGGTATGATAAGTGAGCTCCCGAATGAAGCAAGTATGTATCTCCTAGGAGAGGCTTGAGACTCCCATACACAACAAGTGAAGGTTCGTAACCAATTATAGTGGCCCTCAGCTTCAATGCATATAGCGACTGTGTTGTCTAACCCCTACATGGTCAGGACACCTACAGAATAACCGCTACAAATACCAAGGGTTTCACACTCTCACCTGGACAAATGAGATCATGTTTCCTCATCTGAGTGACACAAAGCACACCAGTTAGGCCCATTCCAACCTCTCTTTTTTAGATTTTCCCATGTTAAGAGCTTATTTTTAAGTGCCATCTACAGATTTATCTTTTCCGTTAAAGGGCCTTCACTCTACCACACTTTTTTCCACCATTCCATTTTATCTCCATTGTACTGCTCTAAATCCCAACTCTTATAGCCTAGTTTGGTCGTAAAATTCCCTGTAGCGGGATTTTTTGTCCAGACCAATTTATCTTTTGCCTCTTCCTCCAGATGAATGAATCAAGACTATAGGAGAGAGACAAACTCATTCCATTCTTCCTTAAGTCCTTCTTCTAGTCCTAGATCTTCAGAATTCTTCCATTGAGTTTCCCTCTGAAGGGTTAGTGAGCAAGATTGGCTTAGATTTGAGATCCCTAAGCTTCTGAGTTTCTCAATTAGGGTATCTGATAGTTTGTATCTCTCCCTTGATCCTACCTAAGGATATTCCCCTACCCAAACTTATTTCCCATTTCCTAAAGACCAAGCAATCTAGCTCCCTACTTGAGGGAATGCTAGCACTAGATATTTCCAGCCTATAGAACCATTCTTGAAATATTTATCCTGTTTCCTTATCCATTCTTGGATGGAGCCATTGGGGCAAGATTTGGAAGTCAAAACCTTCCCCCAGAAGGAATCATGATTCTTTATTAAGTGCCACATATTTTTTGTAGCTAGAGATTGACAGAATAAGAATGGGTTCTTGATACCCCATCCACCCAATTCTTTGAGATTAACTAGCATTTTTTATTTGGCCAAAGAGATTCCTTCCGACTGTTTACTTGCTGACCATAAAAAAGAGAAGATTTTTTTCCTTAATTTATGCAGTATGCCTTTAGGGATATAAGCAATTGTGGCCCAGTATACAGGTATACTTTGTAAAATTTCCTTGAGTAGAAGTAGCCTTCCTCCTCTTGACAAAATTTGTTAGTACAACACCCAATTCAACCTTCAATATTTTTGTATAACCACATCCAATCTTTAAAGGAGTAAGCATTAAGTTTGATAACAAACCCTAAATATTTGAAGCCTTCAGACATAGGCTGTATTGAATATGGGAATTCAGAGCTTAGCCTATTCCTTACTGTATCAGGGAGACCATTTTTTGAGAGGATGGAATTCTCTTCATTAATATGCATTTCTTTCGCCTTATTGTACAAGCCCAATACCTTTTATGTTTCTTTAAGGTTTTCCCGCGTTTCTTTTCCCATCATTACCACATCATCCACAAACAAAATGTGGGATAGTTCTTCAGTTCTAGTCACCTTGACTCCTATATAATATCCCTCCCTCTTAGCATGATGTATAATTCTGCTAGGGCATCAACTACTAAAAGGAATAAAAAAAGGTGAAAGAGGGAACCCTTGTCTGAGGCCTCTTAAGGACCTGAAATTTTTTGAGGGGGAGTCGTTTATCAGAACTGCAAAAGAGGTCGAATGGAAACACCCCATTATCCATTTGAATGTTTCTAAATCCATCCCAATTTGAATCATCAATAACCTTAAGAAGGTCCAACTAACCCTATCATAAGCCTTAGAGAGGTCTAGCTTTAAAGAAAATTATTTACTCTTACCTCTAATGATGGTGTGGATTGCCTCCTGAGACAAGAACACTGCATCATGGATTTGGGAATTAGAGAGAAACCCAAACTGCTCCTCTGTGATGATTTTAGTTAAAATTGGATTTAGACACTGCGCTAAAATCTTTGCAATTCACTTGTATACGACATTATAGCATGAGATTGGCATAAAATATTCAAAGGAGGAGGAGTTTTGTTTTTTTGGGATAACAGCCAAGAAGGTTGAATTCAGGGCTCCTAATACCTTCCCATCCCTTTAAGACTCTTGTAATACCTTGAGAAAAAATCCTTTCACTAATTCAAAGAAACCCTAGAAAAATTAAATTGTAAAACCATCCGGGCCACAACTCTTACCGTTTTGGAAGGAGTATACTATTTTTTCCATCTCTTCTTCTGAAACTTATTCTTTCGGGGAAATGTTCATTTCTTCATTTATCAACCTTGGAAACAGGATGATGAACTTTAATATTTCCTGTATGTTGCATCCTTCTGGTTCTGAAAAGAGGTTTTTGAAGAACCTCTCCCCAGCGTCCGCTTTCTCCTTGAAAGAATATACCAATACCGCATTCATGTCTTTAATTACCGAAATAGTATTCATGTTCCTTTTGTGCATGGAAATTATATGGAAAAATTTAGTATTGCTATCTCCTTCTTTGATCCATATGGCCCTACTCTTTAATATTAAGAGCTCCTCCTCCTTATCCAGTAACTCTTACCTTTTTATCTCATTTTCCCTAACTTCTTTCAGTTCTTCCTCTGTGAAAATTTTGGAGTTGTTTTGGTTGTAAATATTTTTTTAATTTTTTTCAACTTCTTTGAGTTGTTTCTGTTGATTGGTCATGTGAATATTTGCCCATTTTTTCTCCTTCTCTGTTCTTTGGATATTTTTCCGCAAATTGTTTCATGTAGGAGACATTGGGGATATCCTCCAAAGGATTCCAAGTATCCACTACCAGCTTTCGATAATCATCTTCCTGAATCCAAGAGGGGTTAAATTTAAATAGAGCAACCAACTTGGGCTCTAGGCTTTGGAGCTGAAGGAGAATTGGGAGGTGATCAGATAACCCTCCTACTTCCACCCAAGTTTTCACTATCAAAGACCTAGAGAAATTTTTTTCTGAAATCAAGAATCTATCTAACCTTTTGGAGATAACAAGTTCATGACTTCTATTATTCCTCCAAGTTGGGGTTAGTTCCAGAGGTTGCAAGTAAACCAATTATTTGGACTCAAACAACGCAACAAAGAAAGCACTTAGGCTATCTTGATGAGTTGTTTTTCCTCGATTTTCTTTTTCTAACAAAGTAAGGTTCAAATCCCCTCCTAGTATCACATTTTTAGCTCCAAAAGTCTTGAAGAGAAAAAGGCTTCCCAGAAATGTTTCCTATTTTAATAAGGACCATACACATTGTTTAAATTAAAGGATTCTCCTGTGGCTTTCTCTTTCAATATTGTTTTAAGCACTGTACTATGATTTGTTGCCCCAATTTCAACAAAATCCTGGTTCCAGGAAGTTACCAAACCCCCACAGAGTCCATCCAAACTTATATATGAAAAACTCCACTCTTTGAGCCATGGCTATAGGAATTACTTGGATTTTGAACCCTCCATCATGGTTTCCTGGAGGAGAATGATTGCAGGCTTAAGGCTAACGATCATTCGCTTGAGAGATTTTATTTTAGAGGAGATCCCTAAACCCCTAGTGTTGAAGGACATTACCAACATCAGGGAACCCTGTCCTATGCCTTCTCTGCTCTAAGGTCCCTATCAATTGTCTCTTGTTTACCATTCTTCACCTCTATCTTAGCTTTCGTTTTGGCTAATGAAATATGAGATTTCCTACCCAAGGTGACTTTAGGCACCTTGTCTAACGCTAACCCACCATTCGATATCTGTTCCTTTTCAGCTATCATTTTCAAACGTGTGTTATAAATTTTGTGTTTTATCCAAGAGGGTAGGTCCTTTGTCTTCTACAGAGAAGCCACCTCTTTTACGACTTTAACCGGGCTAGCACATATGTCCTTGCTTATTTGTGTACTTACGGGTGTCACCACCTTGGTTTCGGTACTCAAGACAAGTGTCCTTGGAGAGGTCTGACCATTTACAGATTGTTTGCGGTATTGACAGTAGGGAGCATTTCAGGAGGGGGTTTTGGCTTACCAAGAGATGAATGTAATCCTGCTTCTGCCGAGGTTGTTCCTTGTTCACCTCCTTTTGGTTCTGCTTTTGTGCTCGTTCCTTCTAATTGTACAACCTTTTTAACCCACTGTTTTTTGTAATGCACCTGTCTTCATTCAGGGCTCAGACAGTGTCTTGCAATATGGCCAACCTTTCTATAGGAGAAGCAACGAAAGGGGATCTTCCAGTATTCCAACCTATTCCTCCACAAGCTCTTGTGAAGCTCCAATTGGATTTCTTCGAACAGTCCATCGCGTAAGTCCACTTCAATTAGAATTTTTGCACACCTTCTATCTACTTTCTTCTCCCAGTTTTCCTCTTGTGCTACGAACATACCTATTTTTCCTCCTATTTCTTCCAGAATCTCCTTCTTCCAGAACATCATAGAGAGGCCAGGTAAGATCGCCCGTACTTACTGCATGTTTTGAGGTTCCTGTTGGCTTCAAAATCTACGTTCCATTTCTTAAGAATCATCCTCAAAGGTCTCCATTGCTAGTTATTATTCAATAACTTTTTCCTTTCTTCCTCTGTCTTAATTCGAAACAAGTTCCATCCTCAGGAAATTTTATGGAAGGATGGTAAGTGTTGTAGATGGGGGCTCCATTTTCCTTCCATCCACCTATGTAACGCAGTTTCCTTGACTATTTTCCCACATAATTGTCCTATCAGTGCTAGTGAAAGATAATCAGGTATTTCTATTATCGCTATATCCTTGCCTACTGTTAGAGAAAGTGCATTTTTTTGGCTTTGTCTCCTGTATGCCTTGTTCCTCTATGATCGCCACCTTATTTTCATTAATGAGGAATCATCCTCCTTGCTTGGAAACCTGAGCTTCGACGTTTCAAGCATGAAAGGTGATCTCACTTCCTATTGGGAGTTCGCCACCTTTTATGAATGCACAAATATTGGTACTCTTGGCGAGTTTGAGTCATAATCTACCTCATCAATCATCATTGTGTACAATGAATGAAAACCAAATATTTTCCTACTCCTTCGCCAATTTGCCTCACACTGTGTCCTAAGCCATATAGCTACCCCCTTTAGACTTCGACACTTTCTGCACCTGCACTTCCTCTTTCGCACTTCCGCCCCCGCACTTCCGCCTCTGCACTTCGGAATGTGGAAATCGGAAGATCAATTCTCAAATTCTTAGTCTTCAGCACTTTCCACACATGCACTTCCACTTCCACACTTTCGCCCCTGCACTTCCACCTTTGTCCTTCGAAATACGGAAATCGGAAGATCAATTCTCTAATTTTCAGACTTAGGAACTTTTTGCACCCACACTTCCGCTTCTGCCCTTCTGGCCTTGCACTTCCACCTCCGTACTTTAGAATGCGGAAATCGAAAGATCAATTCTCCATTTCTCTCACTTTGGCCCTTTCTGCACCCGCACTTCCGCCCCCGCACTTCCACCTCTGCACTTCAGAATTCATAACTCGGAAGGTCCATTCTCCAATTCTCTGTCTTTGGCACTTTCCACACTCGTACTTTAGCGACCGCACTTTCTCCCCCACACTTCTGCCTCCACAGTTCAGAATACAAAACTCAAAAGATCAATTATCCAATTCTCATTCTTCAGCACTTTCTGCACCCATACTTTCGCTTCCGTACTTCCTCCTCTGCACTTCGAAATGTGGAATCGGGAGATCAAATATCAAATTCTTAGACTTTGGCGCTATCCATATGCGCACTTCCACCTCCGCACTTCTACCCCCACACTTCCACCTCCTCGCTTCAGAATGCGAACATTGAAAGATCAATTCTTCAATTCTCAGTCTTCGATACTTTCCACACCTGCACTTCTGCTCCCGCACTTATGCCCCCGCACTTCCGCCTCTGGAGTTTGGAATGTGGAAATCAAAAGATCAATTCTCCAATTCTCAGACTTCGGCACTTTTCGCACCCACACTTCCTCTTCCGCACTTCCGCCTCCGCACTTCAGAATGCAGAAATCAGAAGATCAATTCTCCAATTCTCAATTTTCGGCACTTTCTGCACCCACACTTCCGCCCCCGCACTTCCGCCTCCATCCTTCGGAATATGGAAATTGAAAGATCAATTCTCCAATTTTCAGACTTAGGCACTTTCCGCACATGCACTTCCGCTTCTGCCCTTCCGCCCCTATACTTCCACCTCCGTACTTCGGAATGCAGAAATCAAATGATCAGTTCTCCATTTCTCCAACTTCGGCCCTTTCCTCACCCGCACTTCCTCTTCCACACTTCTGCCCCCGCACTTCCACCTCTGCACTTCGGAATACGTAGCTCGGAAGATCAATTCTCCAATTCACGGTCTTCAACACTTTCCGCACTTGTACTTCCACTGCCGCACTCCCACCCCCGCACTTCCGCCTCCCAACTTCGGAATACAGAACTCGGAAGATCAATTCTCCAATTCTCAGGCTTCGACACTTTCCACACCCGTACTTCCGCTTCCGCACTTCCTTCCTTGCACTTTTGCCTCCGCACTTNTATATATGAGACATTATGATACACACACACACACACACACACACACATATATATCATAATGTCTCATATATATATTCCAACCAAATTGTGGTTTGAGTTTTTAAATTTAATTGATGAATTAAGTTGTTTTTAAATACAATATTATTGTTTAAGATATTTAAAAAACAAACATCTTATTAAAAATGAAAATGAAAATATTATATTATTATATTTATTACAAAAATATTGGAATGTTTTATTTCCTTGTCCAAAATTACATACACTAGATATGGGTTTAAAACAAAAAATAGATATCTAATTGCTCGTTTGACGATATCATATTGAGTTATTGTATGTGGGTGTAAAACAAAAAATAGATATACAAGGACTAGGCATGGTGTCACCTATTAACATTATTACTAATTGAATCTTTTAGAGTTGAGACAACATAATAATGTATATCTTGACGACACTATTAATGTATATATATATATATATAACCAAATTGTAGTTTTAGTTTTTAAATTTCATCAATAAAGTAAATTTTTATAAATACACTATTATTGTATAAGATATTTAAAAGGAAAACATCTTATTAAAAATAAAAAATAAAAATATTATATTTTTATATTTATTACAAAAATATTGGAGTGCTTTTTTCTCTTATCCAAAATTGCATGCACTCGATATGGAATAACTATAATTGATTATTAACATAACATTTCAAAACGTTGTATAACATTGACCATTATCACGACATTTCTTAAAAACTAATTGTTGTACATACACACCGAGTTTAATGGTCTACCAAAGATGTCTTATAATTTTATCATAAATTATTAATAAACTAATAAAAATATGTATTTTGATTTCAACCTTTTCAAAACACATTCCAACCTTACAATTCAAGAGGAACATTTCTGAAAAACTAATTGTTGTACATGCACACCAAGTTTAATGGTCTACCAAAGATGCCTTATAATTTTATCATAAATTATTAATAAACTAATAAAAATATGCATTTTGATTTCAACCTTTTCAAAACACATTCCAACCTTATAATTTAAGAGGGATCAATAGGAGTCATCTAATAATTTCTAGTTTTTAATACTAAATATATATTAATTTTGGAACAACTTTTGATAACCTATACAAGATATTTAAATATTTAAAATAAATACTAAGCTAGTGCATTGAGTATATACTGATATAAAATGCATAACTTAAGTGTTATAAAGAATTACCTAGAATTTTATGTTGGTGTTTATTGTAGTTATTTTTTTAATGGTGATTTTGATAAAAACTAATTCACTTTTAAGATTTAAAATAATAAAGCTTTTTATGAGGCATTTTATATTTGTGTATTTTTTTAGTTTGTAAAAATATAGATTTTGTAAAATATGGTTATTATTTATATTTGAAAATTTGGGTCAAATCTTGTTCACTCTCTACCCACCTCTAAGTCAAGGAAATCCTAGCAAACAAAAAGAACATATTTGAAATTTTGAAAAAATCATTACTTTGATTTAGAAGTTTTAATAAAAAATAAAAATAATGAAAAATATTAAAATAAATATGGATATATTCAATAATTATAAATACCTTTCAAGAAAATATATATAATTCCTTTCAACAAGAAAATATATATATAACTTAAAGCAATAATGGTAATTTAGGAATTAAACTAAAAATTATATATATATATATATATATATATATATATATAAAACTAATAAATTCGTGAATATTACTCTCCTTACTTTCTCTTCTCAAAAGGTTAACATTAATAAATTTGCTCTTCGCTTACTCTTAAGCTCCACATATTTCTCTTAGAAGATTCATCAATATGGTGGTGGATGATGACATTAGGAAATCTGGAGATGTTGTCAGGGGCCCTGTGAAGAGTTATCTTTTCTTTTTAATAGCTTTCCCACCCTGAAATCAGTTTAACCAGAGATAGGGTCCAACAGTTGGAAGAGCACCGCACGTCTTGCGGTGTCCGGTGCACCCTCAGCGGCACTTGAAAATTTGTAGCACTAAGTATCGTTCATGCCCGATCGTACTCCTAACCGTATCAGGTCTCCAAGGTGAATAGCCTTTGGTTGAATAGAACAATGTAGGTAAGGGAAGTCGGAAAAATAGATCCATAACTTCAGGAAAAGGATTGGCTCTGAGGGTTGGGCATAGGGGTTGGCGTCCTCAACCTGTGGGATGTAGACATCCTGCCTGAGCTACCCCCGCGGTGAGGGCGGGCAGTCGCATTCATGTCGGGCTACGAGCGCGGAATGTCCCCTTGCGGGGTGTTGCTAGGCAACAAAGAATTGACTCAGAACTGGTACGAACAAGGGGAATCCGTTTGTTTAATTAAAACAAATCATTGCGATGGTCACAACTGCAACAATGTAAATAGAAATTTAACTAAGAAACATTTAACTATAAGTATTTTATACAATTATGACAATGCAAAATATACAATTAATAGACTAGCATATATACATCTTAAATATGGATCTATAAAGTACCAAAAGGGATCCAATTTCTTGAGGAGTAATTACATTTGTATTTTTACATAACTCTATATAACAATACCCATTAAACAAAGTCATGCATAGAGCTCACAGGGGAGCATAACTCATCATAACACAAACTAAGGTGGGTAGCCACGAATTTCCATTTGGACCAACTTTGCAGTAGGACCATAGTGACATAAACAGTTACCCTCAACGTGCCCCACTTATTTATAGTTGTGACCACACGATGGAGGATGATTCATATTATTTCTTATCAGTTAGTTATCTTGTTTTTATTTTACTCCATTTTTCTCCCTTGGTTGACTTAAATACCATAAATAGATTATTGTCAAATATCTCAATGAGCATGAATAATGCACACACATAATCAAATATAGTGAGTATTTATCCTACAAAAATTGAAATGTACTACCACCATATTACTAATGTACTTATATAATAAGTGCCAATGATGAGGATCATGTCTAGGTTTCCTTCATATTTAACTAAGCGTGGGATCTACTTTTCTTGGCATATTAACTCAAATAGATTAGCAACTTTCTCAACAATTATATGTTATATATATTAAAATGATTTTATAGGTAACCTTCTATTTTGCACAATTTGCACCAAACTACCTCTCTTGCACTTTCTAGTCTTATCACCATCTACTGAATTCACTTTGATAGAGAAGTTAATTGGTAATAGAATTGTGCTACCCTTGGAGCCAAGCCTAAAACTAAAGATTCAACTGCTAAGGGACTCGACCTAAAACCAAAGATTCAATTGTTAAGGGACTCGACCTAAAACCAAAGATTCCATTAACTCTAATATAGCTTAAAAACTCATAAAATCTTAGAATTATTGGTCATATTCCTAATTAATGACTCGAATTTTTTCTTAATCTCCTTTAGTTCTATAATGATCTATTATTTTGACTTTTAAATTACAAAACACATGACTTTATGAAGTTTGTCCTCAACTAAATCAAAGCTAGACCATGTAGGGTGGGAGCACTCTTCTCACACTTCATGTATCTTTGTAGTACCCTTCCTTAAACATTTTTTTGAATTCTACAAAGTTTGTCATAGTTGTGGTTCTACATATATTGTAGAGGAACTAGTTTCAAATTTTAATCAGTCTTTCTCACCTTTTTGTGAAACATAGGTACACATAGATGATTCATTTAGCTTGAAACAAATTTATTAGATCTCATATGTTGTGTAATATATAGGGATCCTACATCAACACTTACATAATTGGATAACATTAAACTTAAAAATACTCTATTTTTATTATTTTATGTAATATATTTATCATCTACATCAACACTTACATAATTGGATAACTTTAAAGTTAAAAATACTCTATTTTTATTATTTTATGTAATATATTTATCATATTTAGAAGTGAGCATTTTAAAATATTAATCTATTGATTTAAGAAAACATTTACCCATTTTATACCACAAACTTCCAAGTAATCAGTTTGGTTGACTGATGGAAAAATCCCACACTGAACCCCAACGAGTAATCTGTTTGGTCGTTTGATGGAAGAAGTTCTGATTAGTGCCAAAGCACTAATATTGACAAAGGAGAGAAACCTTTGGTAGTTTAAATTCTTTTACATGAGCTACATATCAGTCAAGAACAAGATCTGTCTATGATCTTGTCTAAGTACAATAACGATAGTAACTTATGGTACAATAAATAAAACTAAAAATAATACGTAATAAAGTCAAGTATTATTTTTATTTTTATAAATAATAATAAATTATTTTTTAATTAAAATAAATAGTTTATTTTATTTTGTAATAAATACAAATTTTAATAATTATTTTAAGTATAAATTAGTAATAAAAATAAAAGTTTTATATACTTAACTTTTTCTTAATTTTATATATTTAATTACTTGCTTTAATAACATATTAAACTAAAAAATTAAAAAATATTTACTATTTTCCTTAGTATCCTCGTGCTTCTCCTTGTACTTTAATATAATTTTAAAAACATATTTAAATAAAAAATTAAGCTCAAAGGGTTGGCCAAAATATACTTAATACACACTCAAGTGCACCCTAAATTCCCCACATAATCCAAATTGACTTGTTTGTTTTCGTCAATATTTACGTACCACTTATGACCCCTTCCCTTCCATATTGGAACTTTCAAATGTAGTGTTTATTGGCCAGAGTTAACGATTGAACTGCAGAGTCTTAAATGACTTTGTCAGCGCATGCATCTCTATGCCCCATCCATAGCATCATCCATGCTCCAGCACCTGCAATCCGGAAACGTCCTTTCAGGATAACTTACATTCTCGCCTGGGTGATGTACCTGTACCCTAACTACTGGGCCATATGGGCGAAGAAATAGGTGGAGGGCCGTGTTAAAGGGCGAGAGCTAAAGAATTTGAACCCATTTTTTTTTAAACATGCCAGTCGGAAGATTGCCAGCCTTCAAATGTCCATTTTTACCGATCATATACCCTTTGAGTTTGGGCATCTCCTGCAGCTCGTCGACGAACATCTCAAGAGACGAAGCAATGTCGTGCAATTCCTGCTCAGTCACATTCCAGCGTTGAGTTTGGGCATCTCCGGCAGCTCGTCGACGAACATCTCAAGAGACGAAGCAATGACATGCAATTCCTGCTCAGTCACATTCGCAGCGTTGAGTTTGGGCATCTCCGGCAGCTCGTCGACGAACATTTCAAGTGACGAAGCAATGTCGTGCAATTCCTGCTCAGTCACATTCGCAGCGTTTGCTAGAAAGGAGTGGATCTCACAATTAAAACGCAAATTAGCAGTAAATTAAAACCTGCATGCATATTCATCGCCTGCATCTTCATCTTCATCTTCGGTCCTGTAACAACATATAATTCCGTCTCATTAAAACTTGCTGTGAAGTGTTTTCCATCTTCTGCATCGCTACATGGAGGAGGAGTACAGATTATATATATATATATATATATTTCATATACTTCAAAACATGGTTTCGAAGTTTGAAATGCATACTTACTGTGAATCAATTCAATTCTTCCAGGAATTAAGAGAACCCGCCAACCGAAGACGCTCTATAATTGCAATCTCCCACTATTAAATATAACCAAGAACGTGGCATCATAATTAATAAAAAAATAATACAGAGTGCATGACAGGCTGATGTAACTTATTTAATAAAGCCAATGTTTATGTCAAACACGCACTCCCACATGGCTGAATCAAGGCGATCAAGGCGCCGGATAGAGAGTTCAGGGAAAGCGCTCTTCACATAAGAAAAATCTTGGATCTTCTTAATTTCTTAATTAAAAAACCTTGAATCTTCTTAAAATTTCTTAATTACAAGATCTTGGGATATTCTTAATTTCTTAATTACAAGATCTTGGGATATCTTAATTTCTTAATTACAATACCAATGTACCTTCACTGTGCTCGCTCGCCAATGAATCCGATCGATCGTGCATTAATGAAGTGATCCTAAGGAATCGTTCGTGTAAGAAAAAACTTAAATATAGTTTTCACCAAATGAAAACGAAGCAACCCTAATATAATAGAAATGGACGATGACGATATGACGAGGATGCATGCGTCAACAACGATTGCTCCCTACTCCATCGCAGTTATATTAGTTGATGCTTCTATGTCAAGCAACAGTTATTTGTTGATGCTTCTATGTCAAGCAACAGTTATGACTTAATTTAAAACAGTTAATTTTTATCAATTCAAGCCATGATTTGGTTCTGCAAGTTACAAATATTTTATTATTATATTTGTTTTGACCAATTCAAGCCATGATATGGTCTTGCAAGTTATTGCTGGGACGTTATATTCACAGGTACAATTTATTAGAGATGAACAAGATTTTAGTATTAAGCAAATAAGGGTATTAGGTGGCAAACCATGGAAAATATAAAATATGAAAGAATCATTCCGAATCTTAGTTTGCCACTCAAAAACTTACAAATCAAAGTTACACTAAAAACTAGCAATTTTTCATCAAGATATAGAATAAGTATAGGAAATACACATGAAAATCATACTTTTCTTGATGGGATTGTAGACATAAATTAAAAAGTCTTATATTACATCATATTTAAGAAGATCCAAGATTTTTCTTATGTGAAGGGCCCTTTCCCTGAACTCTCTATGCGGCGCCTTGATCGCCTTGATTCAGCCATGTGGGAGTGCGTGTTTGACATAAACATTGGCTTTATTAAATAAGTTACATCAGCCTGTCATGCACTCTGTATTATTTTTTTATTAATTATGATGCCACGTTCTTGGTTGTATTTAATAGTGGGAGATTGCAATTATAGAGCGTCTTCGGTTGGCGGGTTCTCTTAATTCCTGGAAGAATTGAATTGATTCACAGTAAGTATGCATTTCAAACTTCGAAACCATGTTTTGAAGTATATGAAATATATATATATATATATATATACTCCTCCTCCATGTAGCAATGCAGAAGATGGAAAATACTTCACAGCAAGTTTTAATGAGACCGAATTATATGTTGTTACAGGACCGAAGATGAAGATGAAGATGCAGGCGATGAATATGCATGCAGGTTTTAATTTACTGCTAATTTGCGTTTTAATTGTGAGATCCACTCCTTTCTAGCAAACGCTGCTAATGTGACTGAGCAGGAATTGCACGACATTGCTTCGTCACTTGAGATGTTCGTCGACGAGCTGCCGGAGATGCCCAAACTCAACGCTGCGAATGTGACTGAGCAGGAATTGCACGACATTGCTTCGTCTCTTGAGATGTTCGTCGACGAGCTGCCGGAGATGCCCAAACTCAACGCTGCGAATGTGACTGAGCAGGAATTGCACGACATTGCTTCGTCTCTTGAGATGTTCGTCAACGAGCTGCCGGAGATGCCCAAACTCGAAGGGTATATGATCTGCAAAGATGGACATTTGAAGGCTGGCAAGCTTCGGACTGGGATGTTTCAAAAAAAATGGGTTCAAATTCTTTAGCTCTCGCCCTTTAACAGCCCTCCACCTATTTCTTCGCCGTATGGCCCAGTATGATGCTATGCATGGGCATAGAGATGCATGAGCTGACAGAGTCATTTAAGACTCTGCAGCTCAATTGTTAGCTCTCGCAGTGTTTATATGTCCCACTTCCATTTTAAAACTTTCATATGACCCTACTTTTATATTGGAACTTTCCAATGTAATTTTTTTTTGGTTTTGGATTGAAGGAATAAAATTCATAAATTATTGAAAACAATTATTATTTGTTAAAAGCAATACACTATATCTTATTTTTCTTATAGCTGTGGGTCTTTCTCTTATCGAGAGTTGTACAAGCACAAAATCAATAACATGGAATACCATAGACTTCCTAAGCTAGCTTTTAATTCCAGCAACCACCACCTAAGGCTCAAGCCAATACCAGGACCTGGTTAAACCACTGGGAGATTGACAAAAATGTTGCATTGCAAAATATAAATAACATTAAAAATATTGTTACTTCTAAGTTTAAAGAGAAATTGTGTTGTGAGAAAGATTTAGAGGCTAAAAAAAATTAAGATATTATAAGGAGGTCATCAACCCTACTCTAAAAGATCAAAAGTATCTCTCTCTTTTAACCAGTTCAAAGAAAAATATTAATATAACCAAGATAAGAACTCACTCTCATGAGCTCCATAGTGAAACATGTCATTGGACAGTTCCTAAAACACCATGGGTGGAAAGGATCTTTCATCTTTGTGAGAATAGGAACATTGAAGATGAAAATCACTTCCTCTTAGAGTGCCTTGGGTACACCCACATTAGATATCAGTTTCATAATATTTGTTGCAATATCGACCTTCCTAGCCTTTTAAAATGCCAAAATTATAGTGAGCTCACGATGCTTCTCCAAGCTCTTTGAGCACGCGAATACAATTTTAAAACAAACTAATTAATTAGTTTCTTTAGGTCCGATAGACCAAAGTTTGGTCTCAGTGGAAGTTAACCATCATCATCATCATTTAATGGATATTGACTAATATTTAATTGATATTTTTTTCTTGATTATATAAATTTAACAACTTGTAAGTTATAGATTGAATATGTAATTTTTCTTAGAAATAACACATGTTTTTAACCATTAAATCCAATAAAATACAAATAAAAATAGATTTATACTCTTACAAAAAGTCTATAAATCTAGTATTATTAACCTATTTATTTACATCATAAAAATAAATACCTTATTATATCAAAACAATTTTAAATATTTACTTTAAACCCTTATAAACCCTTCATTAATATAAAGTAAAAATCCTAAATTTTAATAAATTAAAATAAAAATCCAAGTTATATTTTTCAATATTAAATTCATATTTGCAATAATAAAAATGCATGCTATATTTTTTATTTTCAATAATAAAAATGTATGTCATATTTTTTATGCATGCTATATTTTATTTGCAATAATAAAAACTGCTATATTTTTTGCATGATAGGTCCATAGAATTTGGAACTTGTAATAACACTGTCAGTGATTGGCTTCTTCATGGAAACCATGTCTGGAAATTGACGTTTTACGGAATGTTTTTTTCATTCTAAAGAAGTATTTGACAGGTGAGTCTAGATTTGGCACGTCATCATCTATCCGTTTACAAAATTGCATCCCGGCAAATCGGCGTTGGACTACTTTTCTTACCGGCCATAAATTCGGGTACCTCCTTCAAGCAATAAGCGGTGAGAAAACCGGCATGGTCACTGGACCGAAGCATTTTGGTTTATTATTACCATTGGGTGAAGGAAACCATGGGCGCTATGATTTTATGAAACATAATAAAAACCTAGTATATGAATTTTTTTTGAAAAATGGTTGTTGATACTGTTTTTCGCAGGAGTAAACTACTAAACCGACCATTTACACCTATCAGCGGTCACATCCAACGTTGCCGGTCATCCAATCGGTCACATTTGCCGGTCATCTGATCAGTGCAAATGGTCGGGCAAATAAGTCAATCTCTTTTTGGGTGAGCTCCACTCCATATTTTCTTGTCATGTGTTTATGTCTGGATATGGGATATATAAAGTAGTAAGTACTATATGACTCTATTTTGCCTCCCTTCATAAATGCTGTGTTGCATGATCTTGAGAAAACGCTTCTATTACCTAAGGTGGGCACCATCGGTTGCCGAAGGTTTTGCATTACAACCTACCGAGGCTTTATTGCAAGATGGTGTGACACCCACCAAATACCACACACTTGAAAACCTTAAGCACCACTAGGAGATGATCCAGGTTGGTTGTGACAGGACACACCCGTAGGTGGAGTCGACGCAGCAAAGGATCAACTTGGAGTGCCTGTTCAGAAAGGAAACAAGTGTCTCTTCTTCCACCGGGGCTGGACAGACCATGGTGGGCATCTAGCCTATCAATGCAGTGAAGCTGGAGCAAATGAGCAAGGAAATAAATTTTTTCTCGCAGATCTCCAACAGGGAGGAGCATGAGCCTCCAATTCAAATCCCCCCATAGGCACCACTTCTTCGCTGGCTCAGCTTGGTGTCAACACCGAATTCGACGAGTGCTTTAGGGAGGACACGGTCCAGCAAGGTAAAAGAAAACAACCTGTTTTTTTTCATGTTTTTCCTTTTTTCATCTGTTTGGGTTCGGGTTAGTCGTCATTGGATTTGGGTTTTCTGGTTCGTGAGTATTTAGATGGATCTACCATCTAAGAATTATTGTGAATATTTCATGATTCTTTCAGTTTGTTACTTAATTGTTCAATGGTTTATGTGGGTATCCTAGAATTTACAATTTGTATGCATAGTTTTAAAGACATTCACACACACAATTGCAGAGGTAGCTTGCAAATCATAGTAGCAAGCAAAAAATTACAAAATTCAACAACTTTTACAGCTTGAAACAGAACAAGTGCTCATTTCATTAACACATTAGATATCAATGTAGAATACAGAGACATATACTTAGCTAGGTTCGCTCCTATGATTGTATAGCCAGGCCCTTAGATGAAACTATTAACAATTCGTCGATTTATGATTCGATTTAGTAGCCTTTATCTCTCGACGCTTCTTATTCCTCTCTTCAAAGACTCTTATGTTGCATCTTCTAAGAAAATGCTAAGCTTTCCACAACGGAGCATAATTTCAGTGCGAATTAGTCCGAGGTCCATTTTATGCTATGTTATTTTATTCAAAAGGGGCTCAATTGTCATTAAAACACATTGAATCTTTTTTATTATTATTTTATATTTTCAGTTTTGTGATACAATTTTGCCTTCATTGCTTATAAGGTTCTAATCATACTATACTATCACTGTGTAAATTTCTGTTGGTGAGAGGTATGAAGACATTGTGCGACGACCTTTGATAGTGATCATGCTATGTAGATCACTTTTGGTGAGAGGTATTAAGAGCTTGTGCAACAACCATTATTCATTGCCAAAGATAAAGGCTTAAACCTTAAAGGTTAAGTAATATTTCAAAATAAGCCCTCAATTAAACTATTTGCAAATGTCTGTGTAGAGAACCACTTAGTATGGAATGGAGTTCTTTGATTTTCAATCTCAAAACAAGTTATTTCACAGAATAGGGTATGGACTGTACTTTATGTGGTAAAATATCTGAAATTTTTGTCAATAAACTTTCACTGCGAGTAAATTACTTTTGCTGTAAATTTTTACTCCAGGTAAATTAGTTTTTGCTATGAATGATGACTAGTAATTAAAATTCACATGTATCAAAGTGCTTGCTTTATTGATCTTGGTTGTAGTGTTTATGAGAAATCTCCATGCTAGATTTTTCTAAGTTTCAATTGGTTGTAGTATTTATGAAATACTTCCATGCTATATTTTCTAAGTTTCAATTGGTTATAGTATTTATGAGAAATCTCCATGCTATATTTTTCCAAGTTTCAATTTCTCTAGAGATTTGGAGGTTCAATCTCTAAGAGATTTGAAAGATATGGGGAGTTTTGGGGTTAGCTTATTATTGTTAAATAGTTATATGATGGATTATCTCGTTAAATTTTGTCATAAAAAACAAGGCTGCTTAAATGGATTTAAAAACATTGTTTTAAAATATATAAGAAAAAAATATTAACAAACATTAATTTACACAAAAAAAAAGTAAAATAAAGAAACTTTAAAACTATAACGATCATCAAATTTTATTGCACAGATTGGTAGAATTTGAAATGCCCACTCCATAATGGAATGGATAAACTCAGGTTGGGGCTCACATTATGTTAGCTCCTTCCTTAGTTTTTCTGTTTATTTTTTTTAATATCCCTAGCCAACAGCGTAGGCAGGTAAAAAAACAAAATACATTACTATTTTTACAATGTCTTTTCAATGGCTTGCTTTCATGCCACTGTTGGGCTTCTACTGGTGTATTTCTTCCTTAACTGAAAAATTGAAACTGAAAAATCCTACTACTAACTGCGATAGGCTATATTAGGGATAAGGTTCCCATACTTCCTATCTATAAGTAGGTATCCTTTCCTCAGAACATTACCTAGAACCATCCATTTGGCAAGCATTGAACCAAAGACATATTACTCTCGCCAACAAGGCCTATTGCTTATCACTTCGAGCGTGGTACCAGGGCAGATTTATTCTCTATTTTGCCTCTTATAGCCTATATCGCCAACCAAGCAACGCAGGCGAAAAACTATTGAATCAATTATAGCAGGAAATATATTTATTCTTGGGCCGGGAAAGCAATAGATAAGAAAGCAAGCGTTCATTGGGCAGAAGATAAGAGTAAAAGCTATAGCCAGAATATAAGCCATCATGAGTACAAGCTCACTAGTGCAAGCCATGAATCAATAAATTTATAAAACCCATGAATCAAGAAAAAGATCCACCTCACCAAGTTGCGGGTAAATTTAAGTCCCTACTCAAATAGGAAGGATGGCTCCCATAAAATAGGCGGTGATAACCCGAAAAAAAGCATCATATTTATTATAAGATGCTATAGAATCAATCTCGCCAGCCTTATAGGTATAGCAGTTTTTTGTTATTTTAATGAATCAAAGGTAATTTGGTACATCATCAAGCAATATATCAAGTCCTCCAATAAGTTTATCTGAACAGTAATGCTTGGCAGCTAATGTAACTATTCTCACACAAAAAACCAAACTATCAGTACCTGAATATCAAATACATAAAACCAAAAACTTAAAAGCTATATTGGTTAAGGTTGGGCTCTCGTTTATCCTCTTGGGCTCTATTTCCCACTCTGGCGTGTCCCCAAAGAGATTTATGGTGTGTCCCCAAAGAGATTTAGGTCATCAAATTTTATTGCACAGACTAGTAGAATTTGAAATTCCAGGCCTCACGAAAACTACTCTCGCTTTTCCAAAGTGAAAGTCACTTTTGATTTTTCAAAGTCAAGTCAAGCACATGCAGTGTAAGTCTTGATTTCAAGATATTATTAACACGTGTCTTGCACGGAAAGTACCTGGAAAGGGTAATTCGTTGAGTAGTCAACCTTGTCTTATCTGCCATTCGAGAACTGAATTCTGTTCCGTTCGAAACACATCATACATGACTGGCTTCTCAGTAATTGTATGCCGTAGCAGAAGCGTCAAGAACCCTGATTCGGGTAGTTTGATTGACTTGTCGTCTGGACTCTGGGGGTTCTTTGTATTGCTTTTGATTTGCTTAGTGCTATATAATCAGGACAATCGACCGGATCTTCATACTTACCGGTCCTTATTTTGCTGTTTTTGGCTCCGCTTGCAGAATGGGATCATCGGCTCTACGGATTCTGATCCATGCGATAACTCTCGCATGGCTCTGGTTAAGCATTTCTGCTTCTCATGTGATGCATACTGTTAATACGGAGAGCACAACTGTTCAACAGCGGTATCGCACAGCCTACCATTTTCAGCCTCAAAAAAACTGGATGAATGGTTTGTGTTGTCCACTTTATTTCATATTTCACATGACAACTCTTCTTTTTCGGAATTTAATTCGATCCAGTCTAATGCTTTGTTTTTTGTTGCCTGCATGATTATCTGCTCAACAGATCCAAACGGTGAGCTTTTCGTTCCATTTCAATTCATGCATTCAATAGTTATTAGATTTATTATTCTCCGCGATGAATTTGGATTGGGTTCGTTTTGCAGCGCCAATGTTCTACAACGGATTCTACCATCTGTTCTACAGTATAATCCTCAAGCAGCGGTGTGGGGAAATATTGTCTGGGGTCATGTTGTTTCTAAGGATCTCATTAACTGGCATTCTTTGGATCCTGCGATTGTTCCCAGTGAATGGTATGATATAAATGGATGCTGGTCCGGTTCGGCAACATTACTGCATGGAGACAAACCTGTGATTCTTTACACAGGATTGGCCAATTCATCCCAACAGCTTCAGAACATGGCTGTACCTAAGAACGTCTCCGATCCCTTTTTGAGAGAATGGGTGAAGATCCCTCAGAATCCTCTTTTGATTCCAGAAATGGGGATTGATGGGAACTCCTTCAGGGATCCCACCACTGGATGGCTTGGTCTGGATGGGAAATGGAGGATTGTGGTTGGAAATAAGATGAATAGCACAGGGGTGGCTCTGTTATACAGAAGCAAGGACTTCGTCAACTGGGTGAAGGCCGAGCATCCTCTACATTCCTCGAAATTGACTGGAATGTGGGAATGCCCTGACTTTTACCCGGTTCCTCTTTCTGGGAACGAAGGGCTAGACACGTCCGCAATGGCTGAGCTTATCCAGCATGTACGTTCATGCTGGATAAGTCACCTGGCCTGGCCTGGCCCCTACGGCCGGTCAACTTGGTGCATTCACGGAATTTTACAATAATCCGGCAGCCTCGTCAGCCTCCGTCCGCCACCGCCACCGCCGTCCTGCTGCCACCCCGCCGCGTCCTGCATTAATTATCTACCCAACAATGGTTTTTGAACGTCTACACCGCTCGGTCCATTGATCGATCCCCTCCCCTGTTCACGGTGGCCGGGGCAACGTTGAAGAGTACTACGCTCCTCTCCTATAGGGATGACAGGCATAACCCATTTTACTACAACTACAATGGATATCCAACATCCTACAGTTCAGGCGATGACATTAACAGTGGCCGTTGTTTTCATCACCGTTTTCGTCTTAAACCGGAGGCGCCCCTCTGTTATTCACAGTTTGCGAAACAAGCACGTCCTGATAACAGGGGGATCAAGCGGCATTGGCCTTGAAATTGCGAAGGAAGCTGTTGCACAGGGCTCCTACGTCACTTTAGTAGCAAGAAATCTCTCTAAGCTTCACAAGGCATTTGAAGAAATCCTGAAAGAAGAACGATGTGGTCAGGAGAGGATCAATATCAAGGTAAACACAGAAAGATGCACAAACCACCTCATTGCATAAAGAATATATACCCTGCATGGAATGAGCTTCATTGCTCAGTATGTATCTTTCTGCATAAACCTAGTTTCAGTAAAATTTCTAGAGGTTTGCATTGGAAATTTTTTATTCTGATCTATGGTTACTAAATTGTTCAGTGAACCATTCAGGGTTAGGGTTAAGATTGATCCACAGCAAGTTACAGACTCGTGAGTAGGTTTTAGTTAACATATAAGTATGCTAAGTTTTCGCCATGGTTAACGGGTTCAGGTATTTTTGGTATTTGTTACTTTCTTTACAAGCTGCAGATATAAGTGACTACGAAGCCATTTCTGCTGCAATACATGAATCCTCTGAATGGAGGCCAATTGATGTTCTTGTATGCAACGCTGGGGTTACTCGTATCGTATTTCTTATCTGGATCAGCTCCCCATTGACAGAATCGCTTCCACAGTTCAAACAAACATAACTGGAACTCTCTATACATTGCGTGCGGCTCTTCCATTGATGAAGCAGAGGGGCAGTCGC
>LPNX010600716.1:120000-135468 GCA_001517045.1 Pseudotsuga menziesii | reverse complement strand
TGAACAGGGGAGGGGATCGATCAATGGACCGAGCGGTGTAGACGTTCAAAAACAATTGTTTGGTTGGTAGATAATTAATGCAGGACGCGGCGGGGTGGCAGCACGACGGCGGACGGCGGACGGCGGTGGCGGTGGCGGGGTGGCAGCAGGACGGCGGTGGCGGTGGCGAGACGGAGGCGGACGACGCTGCCGGATTATTGTAAAATTCCGTGAATGCACCAAGTTGACCGGCCGTAGGGCCCAGGCCAGGTGGCTTATCCAGCATGAACGTACATGCTGGATAAGCTCAGCCGTCCGGAATTGGGTCCTCTCTTAAACACGTTTTGAAGGTCAGTCTGCAGGATTACGGGTACGACTATTATACTGTGGGAACTTATTTGCGGGCCATTGATCGATACGTGCCAGACAATACCAGCAGTGACGATGAAAATGGGTTGAGATATGACTACGGCAAATTCTATGCTTCCAAGAGTTTTTTCGATCAAAATAAACAGAGGCGAATTCTGTGGGGATGGATCAACGAATTGGACAGCATGTCTGATGATGTTACAAAGGGTTGGGCTGGTCTTCAGGTAAAGTCAATATTATTATTTGGGGTAGGACAAGAAACCGTAGCTGATATTTGACTACTTAATTCACGATACCCCAGATTTGACCTTATAACCTTGTTATTATTCTTACTTGCTAAACCTTGTTCTTATTGCTAAACCCCGTTGTAGATCATTTAGATCAATCACATTGAATCTCAACTTAAAGAATATTTAGATGTTTTACTTTTTCATGTTTTTGACCTGCGCAGTGGCTTGCTTTTTTTTTTCTGCTTTGGACGTGTGCGGTGGTTTTTAAAGGGGTAGGAGCCATTATTGTTTTATTTTATTTTTGACGTATGTGCTTGTTTTGTTTGTTAAGGCGATTCCAAGAACCATCTGGCTAGACAGCGTCAATAGAATGCAGCTTTTGCAGTGGCCAGTTTCCGAAGTAGAATCTCTTCGTCGAAATAAAACGTTTAAAGAAAGCATCGATCTCAGCAGTGGATCCGTTGTAGAAATTACAGGCCTTAAAGCTGCGCAGGTACCCATCTAATCTATAAAATTCTTTAATTAATTCAATTACTTTTGCCTAGGAATTATTTGCTCCAAACATTCTCCTCTATCATTTTAGTTGAAGCAAAGATCCTTTTCATGACTCATCAGATTTTACGATTTTTTGCTTTGTTTGTGTCTGTGTTTTTTATTTGGATTTGTTATTAGGTTGATGTGGAAGTCTCCTTCGATCTTCCAAGGTTAGAAATCGCACAATTTGAAGACGAGATGGGAGTAAATTCGACAGCTCAAGAACTGTGCAGCCGGATGGGCTCAGCTGCGAGGACTGTTGTTGGGCCATTTGGTCTGCTTGTTTTGGCTTCGAAGGACTTGAGTGAACGCACTGCTGTGTTTTTTCAAATCGTACGATATCGAAACGAATTGAAGCTATTAATGTGCAGTGACCAGAGCAGGTAGAACTTCATAAACATGACTGTAACAGCTTATTGATCTGCATAAATCAATCCCAAAAAATAAAATGCAACGTTAAATCTTTGGCAAATTGTATGAATGCTCGCAGGTCGTCTTTACAGAGCGACGTTGATAAGACAACATATGGGACTTTCGTGAATCATTTGGGTTCTTTCAAGGAGAAGAGCCTTTCACTGCGAGTCCTGGTAAGCTGTTTCCGATGAAAATCGATATTTTTTTATTTCTTTGAAAACTAAAGTAGCTTGTCAAATTTTCCTTGTTGAATTTTTTGTTGTAGCATATACTGGTTATTGGTTTTTTATTTTACTGTTAAATGAAATGACAGGTTGATCATTCAATCGTGGAAAGCTTTGCAGAAGGGGGAAAGGCGTGCATAACGGCTAGAGCTTATCCCGCCCTCGCAATCGGCGAAAACGCCCATCTCTACGTCTTCAACAATGGCACTTCCACTGTCACGGCCAGCAAATTTAGTGCATGGGAAATGGCTTCCTCCAATCACAGTCCTCTGCACTAAGTAAACGAGTTCTATAATATTTAATTACTTATAATGATGGCTTACACTACTTGCTTTCCACAAATTTGATCAAATATAACTGTAACTATACACTTAAATAAATAAAAGAGACCTTTCATTTCAAATCTGTATCACAATTACATCTATATGCAGGATGATTATATATACGAAGGCACTTCCTTTCTCCTTATACATGAGCCATTTTTTTCAGTTTTATAATATAGATGGTTGACCTATCCCTCCTTTTCAAAATATAATAAATAGTGGGCATATTCAAATATAAATAGTGGACATGTTCCTAAGCAGCTATAATTTTGTTTTATGTTTGAACTTTTTAAATTAACTATTAGATACAACTATTAACTTAACTCCAATGATTCTACCACTATTAGCTTAACTTCAACTCTAATCATGCTAGTGTTGGATAACTATTAGCTTAACTTCAACTCTAATCACTTAACTTGAAGTGCATTTGACATCTAGGAGTCTAGGTAATGTGCACGGGTATAAAGTCGAACTCCTAATAAAATCATTTGAACTCCTAATAAACTCCTCCAAACTCCTAATAAACTCCTCCATGTGGATTTGTTTGATTTTATAGATCAAACATTATTTGCATTTGTTAATTGTATAGTCGGTGATCTCAAAAATCAATTCTTTTTATTTAGAGGTCTCATGTGGTTGTAAAAAGGACACATTTTTTTGTAAAGATTGCTTCAGATCTTTGTAAATCTGCCAATCTCCATTCCTGAGTTGCAAATTTTTGAAAAATCTACTTGAAGTTAGATCTGCGAAGTGAGTTGACAAAATTAAGATCAGTATTTTTTGGCCCGTTTTGAATTGATCCGAGTTTTCTCTATACTACAAAATTTGGCTGCAGCACCCTCAATTGTGGCGTTTCCATATATCTGTGTGTTTAGAGGTATGTAAACTACTACAACAATCCAGTGATTTCATTATGTAATTCTCCTCGGAAAGAGATTCGATCTAAGTGTTGCATCTGGTGCCTCCACATATGAATGAATGCCCTTCTCCTATCGTTGTGAAACACAATTCCACACATGATCTAGTGTAAGCGATCAACCCCATGTGACTTCCAATCAGTGTTTCCCAATGCAACAATTGATTCAATTGATTCATATGAATTATTTGCAACCAACATATGAATTCTCTTAGTAATCACCAAACAATGACCACATCTTTGCAATCACTATGAAATATGGTGTTTACACTGCAATTAGTGATCCAACCATATAGACAGTCTTCAATCAACGATCCAACCATATAGACAGTCTTCAATCAGCAATCCAATATGATAAGTGTGTGATCGAATCCACAAAAACATTCACACGGCCTCTTTAAGATCTGAGGTCTATTTTAGTTTGGTTATCTAAGAAACAAACTCCTCCAAAGCAACACCCATCTGGACGACCTTCTAATTTTGTTTCCAAAAAATAAAAAAACGTGTTACAACACTCGCTCAATAGTCAATTTTTTTTGGTTTTGTCCTTTCCTTATATGCGGTTACAATACTAGGTGCAGATTGGTACTTCTAAATAATATTGTGTCACGACACAGTGGTGTTTAATGATCAATGTTCATGTGAGTTTATTCTTCCACAAAATATAAAACAATGAGTCAAGTGTTTGCATACTATCTTCAGTTGTTTCATGTAACAAAACTTTGATATTAATTTCTTGTATCATCCGCTTGTTGATGCATGGAAAATCCCCAGGTACCGATAGTAGGTATTCTCCCCGGTAATCGATCCCAATTAGATCGTCCACCATTTGATATGGGGAATCCATCTGGTTAGCGGTCTGGCTACTGTATATTTAAAGTGTTTTAAAGTTCTATCGGTTGCAACTTGATTCACCGTTTTTTTGTTGTTTTCTTTGATTAAATGACGAGATGAAAATGCCTAAACTAAATGCATGTAGTCGATGAGAAGAAGCCTCACACGTGATGCACAGGTTCTTACCTCTCATCTTACCACTTATGTCCAATCAATTACTTCTTTAAATCCGAATCTAAACAAGTCTAATATATCCTATTCTATTCTATTCTATTCTATCCCCATAGGGAGCATATTTAAAAGTTAGAGCAATGTGTTGTAATGATTCATACTAATGTCACAGATATTTGTTTCAATTTCATATGCATATTCACTGCAGAAATATTATCAAAGAAAGCTCTGACATAATAAAACATTCATTACTCAATTCATTGCACATATATTTATATAGAAAACAAAACCATTCATAACCAAAGAAGTAATTCGAAGAAGTTAGGACGATCTCATAGTTATATGGAAACAAGAAGAAGAAATTCCACATTGTCAAATTCTACACATCCCATGAAAATTCTTGTGCAGTCCTTTCCCAGCAAAATAGGTCCTTCTTTATTAGCAGAAAATGAGTTCTCTTACAAGATAGTCCAACCCTTCTTTGTGCTAGCAAAAGTCATTTTTATTTACTTCTTATCTCTATTTATATTACAATTGCAAGTTGTCCTCTAGTGACTCTTCAACTACCCTAACCCTAAAGATTCCAAAATTCATCTTCTAGTGCTAAATAAGTACACTAGGAAAATGCCAAAAAATATAAAAGACAAAAACTTTCAAGTGGGCCATACCAAGCTGGAGACATATTCTCCCCATGCATTAGCCTCTTCTGTAATAGTCTTGTATTTTATGGGATCTAATACTTACACGGTCACTTCATGCATCGTCAGTTGTGTCTCTACACGTTTCACCCTTTCTGTGGAGGACTTACACATGTCTTTTAACATGTAAAGGTTGACATAAGCCTACCCAATCCAAGTATTAAGATCTTCTTCATTGAAGGCTTCTATTTTTTGAATGTACTGTATATCTTCCTGCAACCTGTCCTGCAAATATGCCATATGTTGGTCCTTTCTGGGAAGGTCTTTGATCTTCTCGGCCAATGGGATCTAACATTTATCATGAACTTGATGTATCCTTTTGTAGAAATATCTGCACTTTTCCAAAGTTTTGGTAATTTCATTGCTTAACCACGAGGAGGCTTTTCTACAAAATTCTAAAAGTGCCAATTATGATTTGATGCCTTTTGTGGTATTTTGCGGCAGATGCTTAGGGAACTTCGAGTTAACTTCCACCCAGGTTAGTTGGATTTTGACTTTTTCTTCGACCTCCATCAACCCTTCCCTGAAGATTAGTGATTCAGCTGCAATCAACCTCAATCTTGTCATTATCATCCTCACTTTATAAATCTCACTTGTAAGGTCAACTAGAGCCTGACATATTTGCCTTCGAATTTTGTAGGATTGGTCACAACAGGGGCTGACATCCTACTTCTTCTCATTAGTTGTCTTCAGCTGATCCTCTAGAGATTCTTTCTGTTTCACCAATTCTTCTATTTGGGATTTCAGTTCCTTTGCCTGCTTGCTTTCCATGGACTATTTGGACTCCAACTGAGATATTCTAGCTTCATAATCATTCCTCTCCCCCTCCATGATTACCAATTGTACGTTCAATGCCTCTTTTTATGTTTCCAAAGCTTTGTAATCTCCTAGGAGCAGTTCCTTTTCAAAGCTAATGGATTCATATTTCCTTTTTAAATATATTCCCTCTCCTCATAGTTTCACCAGGATTTCCTTTAATTTAAACATTTTCTCCTTGTTTCGTTCCACCTCTTCCATCAGTCGATCCACATTATTGGCGCTAGCTTGTGCAGCTACTATATTCACTGATGCTGTGAATTTTGTATCTTTGTGAGTACCCTCCATTATGGTGTCCTTAGTGACTATGACCACATCATCCTACGTTCCCATCTTTAATCGCTTCTTAGACCTTCGTGTGATGGTCTTTCTAGATTTATTGAAAATGATGGTGTCTAGGCGAGCGACTGTGTGCTACTTAGATGGAGTGAATGGGAGGTTCTGGGTCCATTGGGTCATTTTGGGTTGCTTCTTGATCCAAAGCTTCCTTGATCATGTCTTCCTCTTCTTTTCTTCTCACTTCTTCTGCCGCCTCTTCGGCTTCCTTTTGTGCTCTTTCATATGCTTCTTTCTTTAATTTCTCTTCTTCTTATCGCTTTAATCTCTCTTCTTCTATCCGCCTCTTGGATTATTTCGCTTATATTCTCTCGGATTCCTCTTTTTGTTTCTTTTCATCCTCTTCCTTGTCCAATATTAGAGCTTCGTCTCTCTGCTTTTGTAGCCTCATCTCTACAGTAGTGTTTTCGTCTTTGCTTCAACTAGCACGAATTTTCTTTGAAAGACACTTTCCTAGATCCATCATATTGTTGACTCTTCTAAATACTTCTTCATCCCTGTTAAAGAAATCTGAGTATTTGAAATGTATCTTGACGACTACATAGTGTTCTGCGACTTTTCCTATGCTATCGTTTCTCTAAAAACTTCTCTCCAAAATGAAAAGGCTCCAATTCTTTCACGAAATCCTTTACTCCCTTCACTTTAGAGAACTTGTATTCGTCGATGCAGAAAGGCAATGGGGGGAAAGTTTCCTTTTTCATGTCGTGCAAGAAACTTTCGACCCCATTCAAGAACAGCTTCCTTACGACCCCTTTGTGGACTACGTAGTCTGTGGAATACTTTGGTAAGAGGGAAGGAGCTCTGGAGCATCCATACATTCGGAGGTACGCACCTTCCTATGAGAAAAAGCAATCTCCATATTCGCCTATAACCTCCATGGAATTATCGGACATGTAGTTTGGTTCTTTTAAGAAAATTAACTTGTATAGAGGCATAAAAAATTCCTCACAAATGAGTTTATAGAAGCCTACGTATTTATGATCCCACAACATTTGATAGGAAACATAAATAGGAAATCCAGTCTGGGTCCAATTGCACCTGAGCTTAGCAAAAGGATTTCTGCACAAAATGCAGTTGATAAGGTAAGATGACATAGAAATTTGAAATCTTATTTGGGTGATACCTCCCTATGCAGCTTCTACGTAGGATGACAGACTATTTGGTATGATGGCTGCCCAGTTAAAAAGTGTGCCCTCAAAGGCTATATAATATATTAGAGGAACCCAATTCAATTTATACATGGTTCCACCTGCTCGGCCAAAAATTATGATAAGCATCAATGCTATGATTCTGAATGAGGTTCGTAGTCTTTGGGACTCATAATCCCCACTTTCTTTTTGGCGCAAGCATTTCCCCATAATTATCATTCTCTATGTGCATTCCAAGGGATCAATATCTATCCCTTTAACCCAATCATTGGTCATCATGACCTATGGAGGGGGTATCTTGTAGGTCGTTGTTATGTACACTGGAGTGTTTGAGGCAAAATATTCATTTTTAATATTAGATATTATTCTTGAGGAGGAATTTGTTTGGGGAAGAATCCACTCAAGAACCTCTGAAAAAGGAAATAGCTTCGGGCGAGTAGCGGCTTTAGTGATGTCTGAATTCTTTATGTTTTGGTATAGGAACATTTCCTCGAGACCGACATATGGGATATTATGATCCTTGATCATCTGATAGAGTTCTCCCCATTTGAATTCGGGAGACACACCTATGATGGCCTTGGTATCTTCATATTTGGTTTCTATCTTGGAGATGAATTCCACATCTGATTTTGGTTCACTTTCCTTTGCCTTCCTTTTACTGCTTTTCTTAAATATTGTGTGAATTTGTTGTTTAAAAACCAGTTTTCAATGAGGTGACCTTACTTGGTGAAAATAGAACCTGTGGTACACGGACATGAGTGTAATTATAAGTTGTTAGAATAATCAAACCCATAGTTACCCATATTTGATATTAATTAATCATTTTTGTCTTATTCCTAAATTCCTAGATTCCTTACTATGCTAGTTAGCATCCACTTGCACATAGAAGTCAACAAATGCCAAAACTAGATTGAGGAGCACTTTGGAAACATCCTAAAATCATTTTTGGCAAATCTGTTGTAATTCCATAATAGTGAAAGTGCATTTCTTCTTTTTTGAAAGATTCCTTGCTTTACAACAGTTTAAAGGAAAAAAGGAAAAGCTAGTCCAAGAGTAACTGCCTTTTTTTTCCTTCACCATCCTCTTTATTTTTCTCCATCCAAAAGCATGGATCTGATCTCTTTCCATCACTTATCACTCACATATCTGATTCATCCAATTAATGGGCATCTTTTTAGATTAGGAAAGTGTTTTATGCACATATGGAGGTTTTGACTAGTTTTAGTAAGCCTGCTTTTTTACTAATTCGAATAGCATCCTTATGCTTTCGAATATATGATGAAGTACAACATATTACTTGATGAGGTCGACTGATGTACACTTATTCAATACAATATTGTGTTATGCTGCAATTTCAGTCTCTTTTTTTGTGAATTTCGCATGGTTGATTAGCAATTTTGTGAGTGTACTTTTTCTACTACTTGGGTTCAATTTCGACATGGTATCAGAGCCTTTGTAGATCAATTTTTATCCTTCCATATTTATATTGTAGGTTCGACATCATTGACTGGGAGTGCATTCTGCTGACCGGAGGGCACAGTTGCTGAGATATGGACCAATCTCAAAGGATCATCTTGACTCCATTCAATTTCTTCGAATGCAAAGATGAGACGGAGTTAGTGTTGAGAGAGAAAGGTATCTATAGGGTTACCATGGCAATTGAGGCAAATCCCAATGCGGTTGTAGAGAAAATTAAATGGCCCAACAGGAGGTATGAGGCCTATGGTCTTTTGTGCTTAAGCATTTCAAGAGACATCCTCTTTCATCTTGATGCATTGACATCACCTAATGAGGTTTGGGAGAATCTTGAAGAGATTTTTGGAAATACAAATGAGATGAGAGGACATCAACTCAAGAATGAATTGATATCCTTGAGTCCCAACAGATTCGAATCATTGCAACTCTACTTTTCCAAGTTTAAGGCCCTAGTTATGTAATTAAAACAATGTGGAAATGAAAAGAAGGATGATCAACTAGTCTTGACCATACTTTCGAAGCTTGGTCCTGATTACTCAGTGTTTGTTTCGACCTTCCATGCCACCAAATCGACAACTCGAACCTGGAAGAGTCCTAATCTTGATGAGTTCATGGAATCCCTCACCCAAGATCAAGATAAATTGGTAATGATGGGCACCATCAAACCTTCCAAAAACGAAGATTTGGTTGTTGGAGATTCGAGGGTGGATTCAAAAGGCAAGAAGAAATCCAAAAAGCCACCCGAGCAAAAGAGAGACAAGGCAAAGTCTTAAGCAGATCCCTTAGGCTCCAAGAAAAACTTCCAGAAGAAGAAGAACAAAGGAGAAATGAGCAAGTGCACATACTACAGTAAGGGCTATCATCCTAAGAGCTCTTGTATGAAAAATAAAATTGACATGTTGACCCAACTCTTGGAGAAAAACAACATCTCCCTTCCAGATTGCACAAGAAAGAAGGAAGGAGGATCAAATTCAGAAGACAAAGAGAGGGTACATGCTTTGATTTTTAGCACCTCAAGCTCACCTAGCTTCATCATTGATTATGGAGCTTCCAGAAATATGGTTTTGACAAGGGATACTTTCTCCTCTTTTGACAATTCGAAAGGTCCAAAAATTGTTTTGGGAGATGACTCAGTTACTGATAGTATGGGGAAGGGTAGGATTGATATTGACCATCATTCCTTCAATGATGTGTTGTATGTGCCAGGTCTAGCTGCTAACCTCTTCTTAGTGTATCAGATAACCCACACTGGGTCTCCAAAGAAAGTCATCTTCTCCCCTAATGAAGTTAGAATCTCAAGGATTTCAAATGGTAAAGTCATAACAAAAGGTGTTGTCGATCACAGTTCGAAGGTATACAAGTTTTCCCATTTGGATGGCGGATTTTAACCCCCCCCCCTGCCCCCCGCAAAAAAAAAGTCATGGGAATTGGACTTTTGGGGGCATTTGTTTTAAAGACACCCCCGAAAGTCATAGGAATTGGAATTTTGGGGGCGGTTGTTTTAAAGCCACCCCCAAAAGTCATGAGAATTTGGAATTTTGTGAGTGGTTATTATAAATCCTCCCTCAAAATTCCAATTGTCATGACTTTTTTCAGGGGTATGAAAGACCCCCCTGTAAAGGTCCTTTTCAAGGCGGTAAAAAAAAAACTTTAAAAGTCAATGATAGTTTGGACTTTTGGGGGCAGTGGTTATAATGCCACCACCCTCAAAATTCCAATTGTCTTGACTACTGTTTTTGGGGTGGAGGAGAGTTGAAAGACCCCCTAAAGATCATTTCCAATGTGGTTTTTAAAAAAAAACATTAAAAGTCATGAGAATTTGGACTTTTGGAGCTGGTGGTTATAAAGATGCCCTCAAAAATTTCACATTCACTTACTAAGCAAAACCCTAGTTTCCAAAATTGAACAAAAAATGGTCTCTATCCATGGAACCAGATTAGAGGGCCTCCCTAGCATTATCCTGATGTCCTGAATACAACGGAGTCAATGGTTCGTCGATTCAAGCAACGGTCATGATTCTATGGTATGTTGAATCCCACCTTCTACAGGCTTTCAGGGACACGTGTTCAATCCTTACCCGGGAGAAACAAATTATCGGAGTGAAGGAGATATTTATCGGATTCAAGGAGATGTCCTTATAGGATCAACTTTGAGATTCAAGAAAAATGCAACAGACATATCCCAAATAGAGTGGTAGATAATGGTATTGGGCTATAAGGCATGAGTCATGTAAGTATCAATATAATACAACAAATCCATTGTAAAAGTCTATTGAATTTACTAATATATCAAGTGCTCAATGTATCAAACTGCAAATAATCAATGAGACCATGAAACCAAAATATCTGACTACCACATACTTGACTACCTACCTTTGGTCATTCGACTAGACCATCAGGATCACCTCTAATAGCAACGGTATCCTTTAGCCTCTCGTGCTCGGAGTAAGGCAACAAGTATCGTGACTTTGATGAGTTCTTGTTTGGAATTGTTTGTAGCTGGAGGTTTGTGCCAATAACTAAGTTTGTATAATGGTATACAATTTGACCTGGTCTATAATCTTCAAATACATAACCTTTTTTCTTTCGTGCATGAGAAACCTGTGTCAAATATTCCCCTTTGATAACCATTGACCCAATTGGAAAATCATTGCCTTCGGAGTCGCTTGATGATACAATGAGGGTCTGCTTCCCATTCAAGCAACGTGCCAGCCAGTAGTCAGTGTGCCATTCATTGTCTCTCGGGGCAACCACTGCGTATATGTGCCTTGCATAAAATAAAGTGTAGACCTAGGAGTCAGCTAACTAAACACAACTAGTTGTCAAACATTTCAAAGTGATCAACATAATAGTCAAACCTGGTTGTATGAGATATGAAATGTGGTCATAGTCATGTGAAATACTCGAATGGCCTTCCTCCAACTAGGATAATTCTGAATTTATTTGTCGGCCAATGGGTAGTGATACACGATCCCAGCTGTCAACCCAATCTGTGGATTCACAGTTGCCCCATTCACCACTGCTACATGGATAACAAAAACAACAGAGTTTCCTTGTCCACATTTCAACTATAGCATTGTCTAACGTCCTAACTAAATGGAATGCATGAATTCCTTGGATGGTTTTGCACTCATATAGGTGTGATCGATCTACATCGACCGCCTCCCAAAAATATCTATGTACATGTTCTTTTTGAGATGATTGGTCTTCTTGCCTTCTAGCTCCCTGCCCCATCACTGAAGAACACCATGCAACAATGGTATTTGCATCTCAGATGAGCAAAATAGTCGTGAATTTCATCTCTTGCCTATGTAATGTAGTCTTGATGCATGCACCTGCTCCATCATGTTCCCCTTTTCCGTGTCCAGTCTCAAAATAGTTCCAAATATGTGGCACATTGTGCCTCTTGTGGAGAATACACAGCCATTGGAAGACACGGGAATTTTTTAATTGCCCCGCACAACCATCAGACCAAATCCAATGTTGTTCCATCTGTATATCGTTATCCTCCAAGTGTTTGTAGAACAATTGAAAGCTATGTTGTACAAAAGCCAAGTCATGACATCTGTCATCACTTATGTAAAAGTGATACTCCTTCAATATAACCTTGTTCTCTTTAGTACTATCTGCCCCATGTCTATAGGTGATATGGACCATTATGCTGACCTGATCTAAGTGATAATATTGACTCTGAATATCGTTTTGTGGTTGAAGAGTGTAGTTTTCCGCAAAATCGACCACTGATAATATAGTTCCAATAGGAAATGTATCCTTGCACGCTCTAAACTGCTCATCTTGGCAACGAGCGACATGTACATGTTTACATATTGTTGTGTCTTTTCAAAGCATTCATCCATGAAGTTGCTTACCACTACCTGGTAGATCAACAATAAAGATGTACAGATCAATAGGTTGTTACATATATGAAGTAGCAATAGATATCAATAGGAAAAAATACTATTCAGGAACTCATTGCTAACCTGAGAGGTGACCAATTGTATTTTTTTCCTTTCATTCCCTTCACTGATATCATACGTGACATATTTGAATGACTGCAAGTTCACTTCATGTCTCCCAAGTTCATGCTCATCGGTGACATGTATGCATTGTCCAAAAATGCCATTCCACCACACCTTGGCCATGTCCCATCTACACAAGGCCTTTGATAAAATGTTCAACCTTCTATCCTTCTACACAAGATGCTATGGATAAACTCTCTGGATGATGTCGGTGGAAATGTAGTTGAGCATTCCTGCACAAGAGTGCTATGCAAAATACGCAATATATGTATAAATGTATCATAATAATAAGCGTACTCAATGTGATATCGACAACAACATATGTTACGAGTTGTGTTTATTTTAACATACCATGGTTTGCATTTCTCGAAGGATCTTTGGCCCAAGTTAAGTTCATTATGTTCATGCCTAAACCTCTCATATAATTATGTTTGTGTCATGTCAAAAAAATGTTTAATGTGGGGCTCACAATCCCTTAATGAACCCATTCTCAATTTTAGTACATCTTTTTGGTTGGATGAAGGTCTACTATTGTCATGCCAAAACTCTTGCACCAGTCCTTTTACCGCATCAATGAGCTTCATATCAGAGCGTGGCAACTTGCCATTGAAGGACCAGACATCTGTTTCACCAGAGTCAAGTTGTTCTCTTCTAGAACAATACATACGGAGTGCTTTGATATCCAATCCTACAAGTTTGTATGTAGGCTTAAGAAGGCGAAGGGCCCTGGTGATTTTGTTCACGATTGATTGTGACAACACACGGCGAGTTGTATTGCAATCCTTTGAACGAGATTTCTTTCCAATATTACTAAATGCATCTACCAAACTTCTGACAACATAAAAACTTGGTTCATAACTATTTATCATCTTTATCCTTAAGTTTTTCCTAACAACAGTCATAGACCTAGATTTTAACAACGATATAAATAATATACATTTATCTCCATCACATTTAGAATCAAAATAGTTGACAAGTATCTGTTGAGCTTGATATGCAATACTGCGTTTAGACAGCGAACCTTCAAGTGAACCAATGAGACTTTCATCGATTTGTATATGTTTTGGAGTTCTTCAGCGTGAAGTTGCTAATGGAGGTAGGGAGGTTGGAATTGCACATTGTACCATATCACCCGGTCGCTTTGGCGTTTGAACAGGAGCTTCATGTCCTTCCGTGTCTTCCTGACGGCCAGACGGTGGAAATTGGAAATCCTCTTGAGTGGTCTCAACAACATTGTCTTCTTCGAGCATACCTTCGGAATTCAATGTCTCTCTAAATTCGTCACTTGTATACCCACATTCAATTAAATATGAAAGGTTTCAGGTGGCCTTGATGTGCACCTACATTTTACTCCTTGATCAGTGCCATGCAGTGCTCGTTCTTCTACTGATATGGTGACCGAAGACCCCTCAAGAAAATGCTTTTGTCTTTCTTGATGTGGATTGGTAGGAAGAACTGTGGCATCCTCAACAACAGGAATTGGTTGAGTGTCGATAGAGCGTCATCGATTGGTCATGTCATTTCTTTTCTTCTCTCTAATTTCTTCAAGGATTTCATTGGGTATCCGCTTCCTTGCTGATTTTCTTGCTCGATTGCGTGAGTTTCCCATGACCACAATGATCAATGATATATATGGTTTCCTTTGCTAGCTCCTTAGTGGAAAACTACCCAGGGCTTGGTTTCTTTCTTTCTCAATTGTGTCTAGATACTTAAGATAGGGGGAAGATTGGGAAGAATCTTGCCTTTGCTAGCTCCTCAATTCCAAGAAAAACAATGGTAGAGATGCTCTATGGTGCTCCTCAATGGGAAATTCCCCAAGCTTAGTAAATATCTTGAGCAATTGTGTCTACCTACTCTTGAGCTAGGGGGGTGATTGGGAAGAATACATTGCCTTTGCTAGCTCCTGAATTGCAAGAAAAACAATGGTAGAAATGTTGTATGGTGCTCCTCAATGGGAAATTCTCCAAACTTGGTTTCTTTCTTACTCAATTGTGTCTACATACTCCACCAAAGTGACCAAGTTAATGTTGCCTTTGCTAGCTCCTCAATTGCAAGAAAAACAATGGTGGAGATGCTCTATGTGGCTCCTTGCTCAATTAACGGATTCTTTCTTGCTCAATTCATTCTTTATTTCTTGCTCCTCAATGTATACCATGCTCCAAGCAAAACTTAGAAACTTGTGGTGGAGATGCTTGATTCACAAAACAAGATTGTGTGAAAATATGGTGAAGAAGATAATGTTCACACATTGTTTGTAACCTGAATTTGTGCGCGGACTGTCAAACCTACGAAAATGTGTTTAGAGTGTTTCTCGAACAACGACTACTATTGTTTATACAAAGGATAAACGCGCATGCGTTATTGTTAACAAAAATGGGGGCGTGTTTTGGATGCATAATACGCGTGCATGTTTTACTCTAATAGAATTTTGGAGCATTTAAGAAGGTAGTTGCACGGCTAAGGAATCATTCAAGGTTTAGGGGGAATTAACAAGCACTCCCTTAGTCTTTGCGCCTTAACATCCCCCCTTTCTTCAACCTAACTATATTGTTTTACAACTCTAGGGGTGTGTAATAAGGGGATACATGGGGATATGTGTGTCTATGAGAGATAGGTTAGGGGGTGTTATTGGTAATGGGAGACATATGAATGATGATGATGATGATGATGATGAAGATGAAGATGTTTATGATGATCATGATGAGGAGGATGAGGAGGATGACGATGGTGATGATGATGTTGATGGTGTCGATGTTGATGATCATGATAATGTTGATGATGATGGTGACGATGGTGATGATGATGATGAAGATGTTTATGATGATGATGATGAGGATGAGGATTGTGACGATGGTGATGATGATGGCGATGATGATGATGATGACGATGATGTTGATGCTGATGACGATGATGATGATGATGATGAAGACGATAGTCACACTGATGTTCATGATGTTGATGATGATGATGATGAAGGTGATG
>LPNX010600716.1:69695-108990 GCA_001517045.1 Pseudotsuga menziesii | reverse complement strand
ACATGGATCGATACGTGCCAGACAATACTAGCAGCGACGATGAAAATGGGTTGAGATATGACTACGGCAAATTCTATGCTTCCAAGACTTTTTTCGATCAAAACAAGCAGAGGCGAATACTGTGGGGATGGATCAACGAATCTGACAGCGTGTCTGATGATGTTACGAAGGGTTGGTCTGGTGTTCAGGTAAAGTCAATACTAATATTATTTGGAGTAGGACAAGAAACCGTAGCTGATATTTGACTACTTAATTCACGATATCCCAGATTTGACCTTATAACCTTTGTTATTATTCTTACTTGCTAAACCTTGTTCTTATTCTTAATTGTTAAACCCCGTTGTAGATCATTTAGATCAATCACATTGAATCTCAACTTAAAGAATCTGATTCTGCCCTCGGGCCTGCTATACTTAGATGTTTTACTTTTTCATGTTTTGACCTGCGGAGTGGCTTTTTTAAAGCAAGGAACCATTTAAGCTTTATTTTTCTGCTTTGGACATTTGCGGTGGTTTTTAAAGGTGTAGGCGCCATTCTTGTTTTATTTTATTTTTGAGGTATGTGTTTTTTTTTGTTCAGGCGATTCCAAGAACCATCTGGCTAGACAGCGTCAATAGAATGCAGCTTTTGCAGTGGCCAGTTTCCGAAGTAGAATCTCTTCGTGGAAAGAAAACGTTTAAAGAAAGCATTGATCTCAGCAGTGGATCCGTCGTAGAAATTACAGGCCTTAAAGCTGCGCAGGTACCCATCACATCTATAAAATTCTTTAATTAATTCAATAACTTTTGCCTAGGAATTGTTTGCTCCAAACATTCTCCTCTATAATTTTAGTTGAAGGTGCAAAGATCCTTTTCCATGACTCATCAGATTTTACGAATTTTTGCTTTGTTTGTGTCCGTGATTTCCATTTAGTAACTTATTCGGTGAATTTGGATTTGTTATTAGGTTGATGTGGAAGTCTCGTTCGATCTTCCAAGGTTAGAAATCGCAGAATTTGAAGACGAGATGGGAGTAAATTCGACAGCTCAAGAACTGTGCAGCAGGATGGGCTCAGCTAGGAGGACTGTTGTTGGGCCATTTGGACTGCTTGTTTTGGCTTCCAAGGACTTGAGTGAACGCACTGCTGTGTTTTTTCAAATCGTACGATATCGAAACGAATTGAAGCTATTAATGTGCAGTGACCAGAGCAGGTAGAACTTCATAAACATGACTGTAACAGCTTATTGATCTGAATAAATCAATCCCAGAAAATAAAATACAACGTTAATCTTTGTCAAATTGTACTGTGAATGCTCGCAGGTCGTCTTTACAGAGCGACGTTGATAAGACAACATATGGAACTTTCGTGAATCATATGGCTTCTTTCAACGAGAAGAGCATTTCACTGCGAGTCCTGGTAAGCTGCTTCACATGCAAATCGATATTTTTAAATTTCTTGAAAAACTAACTTGGCTCATCAAATTTTTGCTTCTTCAATTTTTTATTGTAGCATATATTGGTTATTGGTTTTTTATTTAAGGGTTAAATGAAATGACAGGTTGATCATTCAATCGTGGAGAGCTTTGGAGAAGGGGGAAAGGCGTGCATAACGGCTAGGGTTTATCCCACCCTCGCAATCGGCGAAGACGCTCATCTCCACGTCTTCAATAACGGCACTTCCACTGTCACGGCCAGCAAATTTACTGCATGGGAAATGGCACAGTCCTCTGGCGCACTAAGTAAATGAGTTCTATAGTATCTTAGTTATTTATTATTATAATCGTATCTTTGCAATATGTCAAAACTGGCTTTGCAGTACGTTAGTTGGTGCTGAGTTTTGGAACGTCTATTATGTCAACATCAGTTGCTCGGTTTCCATGCATTAGGTCATGCATTAGGTTATCATCAATGATGGCTTACAGCCTTACACTACTTATATCCCAAATTTGATCAATGTTATAACTATATACATAAATAAATAAAAGAGACCTTTCAGTTCAAGTCTGTATCACAGTTACATCTATATGTATGATTATATATACAAAGGCACTTCCTTTCTCTTTTATACATTAGCACTTTTTTCATTTTTATAATATAGATGGTTGACCGATCTCTCCTTTTCAAAATATAAATAGTGGACATATTCCTAAACAGGTATAAATTTGTTTTATGTCTGAACCTTTTTTCCCAAACTTAAATCCTTCGTCAATTGGGCAAATCTAAATGTATGGAAAATATGTAATCATAGCAATTACTTTTTTTTTCTTTTCAATGAGCTGTTGTAACTCTTTTTAATACAATCCAGTAAATTAAGAATATTTTATGAAATAACTTTTAAATACACTATTTTATGCAGCAACTTTAAAATAGAACAGGAATTTTTATATTTATCACTTCTAACATAAGCAAATATTAACTGTATTTCCAATACAAATAAAAGCGGCATAAGCAAATATTATCTGATTTTCATAGAGTAAGCATGAAAGGTGGGTTCGAGATATTTTTATTACCTTATTTCGAAAACAAATAAAAGAAGTGTGTCATCTAAATTTTTATGACAAAAGAGAGCTTCAATAGAAAGAACTAATTAAGCATTAGGTTATCATCAATGATGGCTTACAGAGGTGTTTAATCTTCATTAAGCATTAAGTTATCATCAATGATGGCTTACACTACTTACTAATCACAAATTTGATCAAATAAAACTGTAACTATATACATAAATAAATAAAAGAGACCTTTCACTTCAAATCTGTATCACAGTTACATCTATCAAGATGATTATATATACAAAGGCACTTCATTTCTCTTTATACATAAGCATTTTTTTTCATTTTTGTAATATAGATGGTTGACCTATTTCAAAATATAATAGTGAACATATTCCTAAGCAGGCATAATTTTGTTTTATGTCTGAACTTAATGTATGGCAAATATCTAATCATAGAAATTACTTTTTTTCTTTTCAATGAGCTGTTCCAATGCTCATTACAATCCAGTAAATTACGACTATCTAATACAATCCAGTAAATTACGAATATTTTATGCAATAACTTTTAAATACAATATTTTATGCAGCAACTTTAAAATAGAACAGAAATTTTTGTCGTGAATTTTTATAGGTAGAACAGAAATTTTTATGGTGAATTTTTATTTTTATCACGTCTATGGAAAATACAATCAAATGTATGGAAAATATCTATATTCATATCAATTACTTTTCTTCTTTTCAATGAGCTGTTCCAAAGCTTTTTAATACACTCCAATAAATTACGACTATTTTATGCAATAACTTTTAAATACAATATTTTATGCAGCAACTTTAAAATAGAACAGATATTTTTATCGTGAATCATTACAATGCAGTAAATTACGACTATCGAATACAATTCAGTAAATATCTAATACAATCCAGTAAATTACGACTATTTTATACAATAACTTTTAAATACAATATTTTATGCAGCAACTTTAAAATAGAAAAGAAATTTCATGTTATGTAAATCTTTAAGACAAAAGAGAGTAAACATGGAAGGTGGATTAAAGTTTTTTTATTAACTGATTTGGAAAACAAATAAAAGAATGTTATTACATAGATAGGTTTCTATATTTTATATTTTAGAATTTTGATGGTAGTTGTCTAAAAATTAAAACAGAACAAAACAAGACTCTAGATTGATGCTATGGGTTTTGGTCCAAAATTAATAATAATAATTTTTAAAAAATAAAAATAACTTAATTAACATGTGATAAGTACAATTAGTGATAGTTGTAAAAATAAAATTAATCTTCAACTATTTGATTATTAGATACAACTAGGAGCTTAACTACATTAATGATAAACTATTAGCTTAAATGCAACTCCAATCATGACTTTTACTTGAAATGCATTTGCTCATATATTAAATTTTAAATTAACTATTAGATGCAACTATTAACTTAACTCTAATGATTCTCCACTATTAGCTTAACTTCAACTCTAATCAAGCTAATGTGCAATGGTGTAAAGTAGAACTCCAAATAAAATACAGTTCTCTTAGGTTTTCTATATAAATTGTTAGGTTTTCAAGTCTTTTTAAAGCACGTGATGACAACTTTCTTTGAGAGGTAACTATGTTGTCAAAAATTAATAAGAAAAAATTTCATTACAACAATTATTGTATAAGTCAGGATCGAGTTATTTCTCACTTCCTTTTAAGTTATAATTTTATAGATCAAATGTTATTTGAATTCGTGTTCTTTGGGAGGTAACTATGTTGGCTAAAATTAATAAGAAAAAATTTCATTACAATAAAATCAGGATCCGGTTATTTCTCACTTCCTTTTAAGTTATGATTTTATAGATCAAATGTTATTTGAATTTGTTAATTGTATACCCACTAATCTCAAAAATCAATTCTTTTTATCTGGCTTCCTTTTAAGTTGTGATTTTATAGATCAAACGTTACTTGAATTTGTTAATTGTATAGCCACTCATCTCAAAAATCAATTCTTTTTATTTAAAGGTCTCTTGGGGTTGTAAAAATCTTTGAAAATCTGTCTCCATTACTGAGCTCTAAAGTTTTTCAAAAATCTAATTGAAGTTAGATCTCTGACAAAATTAAGATCGGTATTTTTTGGTTGGTGTTAAATTGATCTTAATTTTCTCTATGCTACAAAATTTGTTTCTAAGTTTTTGACTGCAAGGCCCTCAATTGTGTTGTTGTGTACTATCGTGCCTAGTCCAAAATTCATAATTAATAATTTCAAAAAAATAAAAACTAGCTTAGTTAATATTGACAAGTATGACAAGTACACTTAGTAATAGTTAAAAAAATTAAACTTAAATTTCAATTATTCAAACTTCTAACTTCAACTATTCTATTATTAGATACAACTATTAGCTTAAATGCAACTCCAATCATGACTTTTACTTGAAACACAGCTGTTCATATATTAAATTTTAATTTAACTATTAGATGCAACTATTAACTTAACTCCATTAGTAGAAGTGCATTTGGCATCTACGAGTCTAGCTAATGTGCAGTGGTGTAAAGTCGAACTCTTAAATCCTCCATGTGGCAGTTGGGCATCTAGCTAATATACAATTCCCTTGGGTTCTCTATATAAATATTAATTAGGTTTTCAAGTCTTTCTAAAGCATGTGATGACAACGTTCTTTCTAAGATTAATATGTTTGAAATACGTCAAGAGGTATATATTTGACATATTAATAATGTTTTGCTTATTACAGAATGTGGCAATTATTTGTATCTAATAGTTAAGATAATTATAACAACCACTCAATTTATGGTTGTTAATAGTTAAGATAATTATAACAACCACTCAATTTATGGTTGTTAAGCTAATAGTTGTAGCTAATTTATGGTTGTTAAGCCATATCATCATTGGAGTTAAGCTAATAGTTGTATCTAATAGTTAATTTAAAAGTTAATATAAACCTTAGACTAGGCCTTATGCACATTAACTCGACTCCCAAGTGCCAGATGAAGTTCAACTGTCACATAAGTTGCACATTACCTAAGTGATTGTTCTTGGTGCATGGTTTCACTCCAATCAAGGTCAACTTCTCATGCTAAGAGATGGAGTTCATCTAAATTTAATTATTAGTTGTATCACTATTGGATAATCTAATAGTTATCTAATAGTTATTGAATATAACCACAATTAGAGTTGAAGTTAAGCTAATAGTTGTATCTAATAGTTAATCTAATATTTATCCAATATAATTGCTATTAGATTAAAGTTAAACTAATAATTATAGAATCATTGGAGTTAACCAGCAAGCTAATAGTTGTATCTAATAGTTAATTTAAAAGTTAATATATTGGAAATTGCAATTCAAGTAAAATTAATGATTGGAGTTGAAGTTAAGCTAGTAGTTGTAGTAGTTGTATAGCAATGTATTTAAGCTAATAATTGAATAGTTGTATTTAATAATCAAATAGTTGAAGGTGAAGTTTGATTTTTCCAACTATCACACATTGTACTTATCAAATGTTAACTAAGCTATTTTTATTTTTCTGAAATTGGTAATTTTGAATTAGACTAGCCCCCTTTAAAAATAATAAAAAACCTAATTATATCTATATGTAAAACCTAAACATGTAATACTAACATTATATTAGCTAGATTCCCAACTATGAGATGCAAGAGTTTATTAGGATTTTGGATTAGTTTATTAGGAGTTCTAACTATTTTATTAGGGTTCTACTCTTACATACCACACATTAGCTACTCCTAGATGCCAAATGCAGTTGAACTAAGCCTTAAGTGATTAGAGTTGAAGTTAAGCTCATTGGAGTTAACCTAATAGTTGTATCTAATAGTTAAGCTATCTGTATTGATCACATGTTAATTAAGCTATTTTTTTTATTTTTTTGAAATTATTAATTATTAATTTTGGATGACCCCATAGAATCAATGGGGATAGTACACTTGTCTCATTCTCGTTTAATCTTGGACGATGCCCATAGAATCAATTGGAGAGTACACTTGTCTCATTCTCATAAGTAGATGAAAAAACATAGATGGTAGTCCACCCCAAAATTCTAAAATATATACACCTATCGACCTAATTAAAAATTAAAAATAAAAACATAAAATTATAAAACATTAATATAACAAGTTAGTTTACCATATGAAATAGAGTAGAGTGATAAAGGTGAAAGAACTTAATGGCTCCCCTCCAAATTGGTGGTTGTTTGGCAAGCATCGACATCCTTATCTTTTATCATTCTCTTCTCAAATGGTAAACCAACTTGTTATCTGATGTATTATATATTTTTTAAGTTTAAGATGATGGTTTTTTTTTTAATGTTTTGTGATTTTAATTTTGGTTTCGATATAGTTTTTTAATTTTTTTAATTTTTTGGGTTGTTTTATTTTTTTCTTGTTATAAAAATTATTTTCTCAAGGTATATTTTTAAATCAAAATTTGTTTTTTTAATGTTTTCTGAAAAACTATGAGAGTTTAGTAAAATTTTACACATAAAAATTCAAATGTTATTATCTTTTCCAACATTGTTTTAGCATTATTATGATTAATCTGGATTAGCTTTTTATATTTTACAATATAGGGTATAAGAATAGTCCTCTTCTTTATCTAAATTTGAAATAAACAATCATATTTATAATATATGTATATCAAAATATCTCATAACTCTTGTAACATCTCTTAAACATTTTTTCTTTTAATATGACTAGTAGGTTCCATTGCAACTTATTTATATGATACCCCAATTCCTTATAAGATTAACGTGCACCTTTTTCTTTTAATATGACTATTAATATCCATTACAACATGCTATTTGATAACCCAATTTCTTGTAACATCTCTTAAACCTTTTTCTTTTAATATGACTATTGGGTTCTATTGCAACTTATTTATATGATACCCCAATTTATTATAAGTTTAACTTGTACCTTTTTCTTTTAATATGACTATTGGGATCCATTGCAACATGTTGATAGTGTAGTTGCCTATACTTTATACTTTGATGCTCATTGTGAGTGTAATTGTCTACACTTTGATGCTCACTCTTGTGCACCACAACTTTGTTTTTATTTTTAGTGTTAACTTGAGATCTTTGGAAGATTGCATTGTTTACTTATTTTTACATAATATTTAAAACAAGTTACATAATATTTTTACATATATAGATGGGTTGGTGCAAGTTAACGCTGGTTAGTTATGACGCATTTGTTGCAATGGACTTCTGGAAAAACAGAAATCTGAACGTCAAAAAGCAATATTAGAGGTACCTACACAACTTTTTGGAATATGGTGTAAGAATATGAAACGTGGAAATTCAGATTACCTTCCGAAATATATAACTTTTATTTATGGAAACTAAGCATAAATCCCCAAAAACGAGGTTCTTCTAAGGTTGGTATGTTATATTTTTCCCAAAAAATAATGAATATGTTTGCGTTGGTCCACTCGTTTGGTATGCAAATGGTGGAATTTTGTGAAAAAAATTATATAGAGTTGTAGATAACAGGTGTGTCTAGTGCAACGATATTTTTCCATATTTATTTATGTTATATTTAACCCACGACTGGAGCCACTACCTCTGGTTCAGTGTTCGTACAGTTTTGCAATTTTAGATATTATTTTCAATTATCATTACTCGAGAAGAGACAGGATCGAGTCATATTCATAATTTCAAATTTATTGGTGGGAAACTACCCATCAAAGAATAAATGTTTTATAATAATATATAATATCATTTTAGCCATTTATGCTTTAGTCTTGTTAACTTTTGTGACCAATTTAAATAGGCAAGATGTACGGCTGGGATTGCTAGGATAATTGGGTCGCTTACTTGCTCTCTTTATTACTTGCCTGGAAACGCCCCAAAAAATTAACACCTTGTTTTTTGCTTGCTAGAACGACGAGATCACCCTAGATTGAGATAAAGAAAACGAAGATGCTCGAACACAGACGGATCTTTAACCTTTAGGACCTCATTGATCATCTCAGTAGTTGCTTTTGCCGGGATAATAGTATGCCATTGGATATAACCCAACATCGGGGACTCAATGCCATGTGTTATCATATAGTTAAAATACAGGGGACAACGGAGTTCGTGTTCAACTGGGTGGGGCATAATTTCTGAAGAAATATTCTCCCGAGCCCACACCAGCCGGAAAAAGATAAATGTGATCACTTCGGCTCTATCAAGCCTAAGGGCGATAGCGGAGGCCTCCCATGTCCAAGAGGATAAGAAGGAAAGGTTATTAGACATACTTCCTTGTCTGGCTTCGGGATCATCGTATCCTAAACCCTACGGAAGGAGAGAGCTCGGAGATGCACAAATAGACACGCTCCATTGGTTAACACCAAAATTATTACAGCAGCAGTCCCTTGGAGACAATGGGTTGTGCTTATTGGGTGCACTGAATTCGCTATGGATATAGTAAGAGCCTTAGTATCTATTTTTTCATATATTTTTTTCCTCCCCCTCACTCCAGAGCTTTGAGGGGGCTGACGAAACAGAACTTTGGATCCTCGAGGGATGTTTCTCTTCATTATTGACAAAACCTTGGTCCAAAAATGATGAGAAGGGTATAACTTGGGGGCACCTCCAGAGTGGTGATGACGTAACCTTGCGATGGGAACCTTACATGCAATATACCTTTTAAAATAAGGGTTCTATACCCATTCTTTTGTTTATGCGAGGGTCCTCACCTTCCCTTGGTATTATTCATTTTTCGATTGAACTCTAGAATCTTAGTTACCAAATTTAGAGAGCACTCTCTTCGAGGGGCACTTGACTCTCACCGTCTCGTAGCCACAGTAGCTTCTTTCGCTCTTTCCTTAGCCGGGCAAATCAGGAAATGCCTTTGGTTTGGTAAACCAAAAGACAAGTGTTTATTGCAATATAAATTTGTTTCCTTCCCCTGGAAAAGGTGCCGCTGGGACATAACAGGATTCGTCGATCCAGAGTATTGTTTCGATCCGAGCGATCTTGCCTAAATAGCCAAACAAGGAGCTAAATAGTGATCCTATGGTTCCCGATACTGTTAAGTTCCCCCGTGTCTATTCATTTTTTCCACCTAGTTATTACATTTTTATATATATGTCACTCTAGGATTAGATGGCTGCGACATAATCTGACCGTCAATGTAAATAAGCCAGGGATTTAAAATGAAAATTAATAATAAATAAAGAAAAATAAATAACTCATCGGTGTACTTCCTTCCTCGCAGGGCAACGTGTGAACTGTTTTTCGAGATGTCCGGGGTGTGTGCGTGGACGGGTTAACTAATTTTTATATACTCACTGATGTTTCTAGATCTGTGCGATGTTGGGTACCGAGGGATCAAGGTCGATCGAAGGCAGGAGGGTCGAAGGTCAAACGGTGGCCAGTTTGTTTATCGGGTTATTCGCCGAAGCCATAAAGTTAATCTTTATTTTTCAAATTAAGGAAGTTAGTGACGCCCTAAAATGACAAGGTCGAGCGTTGGTCCACCACATCTTGGTCTTAACATAGTTAATGAACGATATTTTTTTTAGGATGTAGGTCTTTGTGTCTTCTTGTGCGGGTTCTTTTTCGTTTTTTAAATAGGTGAGACAATCAAAAGTTATAGCCGAAATAAATAGCCTACCTTTTGTGTTAGATTGACATTAGTCCATTTAAAATTAAATAAAAAATAGAAAAAGATAATAGATTTAAATAAAAATTACATATTCAGAATCTACAGACAGAGCTACACAAGTGTGTGAATTTTCATTAATAGTGGACAAGCGTGGCATATGGAAAATCATGCACGAAATAGCAGAAGTGGCACAAAACAAGTTTTTATGTCATAAGATAGTCCAAACCACTTGGTTGGGCAACCCAAACCTAAAACCAAAGCAGCCAAGTCATCCACCACGTTGGTTGGAAAAAATGTGTCGCCAAAATTTTTAAATTTAAATCACGTGCACGCGTAGTTTAAAACATAACGCGCATGCACTAGAAGCACGATCGCACTCTCTAGGTGCGCATGCACTAAAAGCGCGTTCACACTGCTTTGTGCGTGCGTGTTAGAGACGCGTGCGTGCATTTGTTGAGTAAACACTTTGTTTTGATTTTATTTTCAAGCATTTGCAATGGAATGATGATGAGGAGGAGGAGGAGGATGACAATGATGATCAAATGAGGATGATGACAATGAGGATCATGAAGATGATGACTATGATGATGATGAGGAGGAGGATGACTATGATGATGATGATGATGACAATGAGGATGATGAAGATGATGACTATGACAATGATGATGATGATGATGACTATGATGAGGATGAGGATGAGGATGAGGATGAGGATGAGGATGTTGATGACGACGACGATGATGATGAAGAGGATTATAATGACTATGATGATGAACAATGATGGCGATGATGAGGAGGAGGAGGAGGAGGAGGAGGATGATCACGATGACTATTACTATGATGACAGTGATTATGATGATGATGATGATGATGATGATTGCGATGATGAGGATGATGATGTTGATGATGAAGATGATGAGGAGGAGGAGGAGGAGGATGACTATGAAGATGACTATGAGGATGGACAATGATGGCGATGATGATGGTGATGATGAACAATGATGATGACGACGATGCTGACGATGATCAGAAATGATGATGATGATGATGATGATTGTGATGATGATGATAAGGATGATTTCAATGACGATGATGAGGATGATGACTACGATGATGAGGATTAAGATGAGGATGATGATGATGATGACAATGATGACATACAATGATGGTGATGATGACGATGATGATGAGGATGAGGACGAGGATGATGATGATGGCAACGAAGATGAGAAACAGTGATGATGATGATGATAGGTTTAGTTGAAACTTTGCTTTGATTTTATTTCCAAGCATTTGGAATGGAATGATGATGATGAACAATGATGATGAGGAGGAGGAGGAGGATGACAATGATGATGATGAGGATGATGACTATGATGATGATGATGATGATGATGATGATGATGATGACGATGACGATGATGATGATGGTGAACAATGACGATGATGACGATGAGGATGATAATGATGATGAGGAGGAGGAGGATGATGATGAGATGATGACGAACAATGTTGGTGATGATGATGATGATGACTATGATGATGAACAATGATGGTGATGATGATGATGAGGATGAGGATGGTGATCACGATGACTATTACTATGATGACAGTGATTATGATGATGATGATGATGATTGTGATGATGAGGATGGTGATGTTGATGACGAAGATGATGATGAGGATGAGGATGATGATGACTATGAAGATGACTATGAGGATGAACAATGATGGTGATGATGATGATGAACAATGATGATGATGACGATGCAGACAATGATGAGGAACAATGATGGTGATGATGATGATGATTGTGATGATGATGATAAGGATGATTTCAATGACGATGATGAGGATGATGACTATGATGATGAGGATTAGGATGAGGATGATGATGACGATGACAATGATGACGAACAATGATGGTGATGATGATGATGATGATGATGATGATGATGAGGATGAGGACGAGGATGATGAGGACGAGGATGATGATGATGATGATGACGATGAGGAACAATGATGATGATGATGACAGGTTTAGTTGAAACTTTTCTTTGATTTTATTTCCAAGCATTTGCAATGGAATGATGATGATGAACAATGATGAGGAGGAGGAGGAGGATGATGACAATGAGGATGATGAGGATGATGATGATGATGATGACGACGATGATGATGATGGTGAACAATGATGGTGATGATGACGATGATGATGAGGATGAGGATGATGATGATGAGGAGGAGGAGGATGATGATGATGATGACAAACAATGCTGGTGATGATGATGACGACAATGATGATGATGATGATGATGATGACTATGATGATGAAGAGGATGACGATGCTGAGGATGATGATGTTGATGACGATGATGATGAGGAGGAGGATTATAATGACTATGATGATGAACAATGATGGTGATGATGATGAGGATGATGATCACGATGACTATTACTATGATGACAGTGATGATGATAATGATGATGATGATTGCGATGATGATGATGATAACGAAGATGATGATGATGATGACTATGAATATGACTATGAGGATGAATAATGATGGCGATGATGATGGTTATGATGAACACTGATGATGATGACGATGAGGAGGAACAATGATGATGATGATGATGATTGTGATGATGATGATAAGAATGATTTCAATGACGATGATGAGGATTAGGATGAGGATGATGATGACGATGACAATGATGACAAACAATGATGGTGATGATGATCATGATCATGATGATGAGGATGAGGACGAGGATGATGATGATGACGACGACGATGAGGAACAATGATGATGATGATGATAGGTTTAGTTGAAACTTTGCTTTGATTTTATTTCCAAGCATTTGCAATGGAATGATGATGATGAACAATGATGATGAGGAGGAGGAGGATGATGACGACGATGATGATGATGATGACGATGATGATGATGACGACGATGATGATGATGATGGTGAACAATGATGGTGATGATGACGATGAGGATGAGGATGATGATCATGATCATGATGATGACAAACAATGTTGGTGATGATGGTGATGATGATGATGATGATGACGACTATGATGATGAAGAGGATGAGGATGATGAGGATGATGATGTTGATGACGAAAATGATGATGAGGAGGAGGATTATAATGACTGTGATGATGAACAATGATGGTGATGATGACGATGATGATGATGATGATGAGGATGATGATCACGATGACTATTACTATGGTGATAATGATTATGATGATGATGATGACGATTGCAATGATGAGGATGATGATGTTGATGATGAAGATGATGATGATGATGAGGATGATGATGACTATGAAGATGACTACGAGGATGAACAATGATGGCGATGATGATGGTGATGATGAACAATGATGATGATGACGATGCTGACGATGATGAGGAACAATGATGATGATGATGATGATTGTGATGATGATGATAAGGATGATTTCAATGACAATGATGAGGATGATGACTACGATGATGAGGATTAGGATGAGGATGATGATGACGATGACAATGATGACGAACAATGATGGTGATGATGATGATGATGATGATGTGTATGAGGACGAGGATGATGATGATGACGATGACGATGAGGAACAATGATGATGATGATGATATGTTTAGTTGAAACTTTGCTTTGATTTTATTTCCAATCATTTGCAATGGAATGATGATGATGAGGAGGAGGATTATGACAATGATGATGATGACTATGATGATGAGGAGGAGGAGGAGGAGGAGGAGGAGGATGATCATGGTGAACAATGATGGTGATGACGATGATGATGATGATGATGACGATGACGATGATGATGATGATGACAAACAATGTTGGTGGTGATGATGGTGATGAGGATGATGAGAATGATGAGGAGGATGATGGTGATGATGATGATGAAAAATGTTGGTGATGATGATGATGAGGATGATGACAATGATGGTGATGAGGATTATGACTATGATGATGAGGATGATGATGATGATGATGAGGATGACGATAATGATGATAGGTTTAGACTATATTGTAGTGGTGATGATGATGATAGGTTTAAGACTATATTGTAAAAGTACTCGAAATAATCATGAATACGAAGTCGTTGAAGAACATCTTTCATTAAATAAAATAAACGTTAGTGAGTAAATGTTCTAAATGTTAAACAGGGACGCAGGCACGTTTAGGTTTGCGTATGCGTCAATGCACATGCGCGGTCTTATACACGTGTGCGCGTGCTTAAAGGCACATGCACGCACCTGTTAGTAGGTAAAAAAAATAGAGTTCTGAATTCCTAGGATTGCTACCTATTTTCATAGGTTTTCTTTTGTTGTTCCCACATTTTGTGCTCCTGAACTGTGCAATTTGGCTCACAATCCATCACCACTCTTTGATCTATTGGATAGAAGCTCACTCTTGGAATCTAACAAACATATTCAGTGGTCCTAGAAGTTAGTGGAAAGATTCACACTACAAGTTTTCATTGGAAGAAGAGATCATTTTGAATAGGTATGGTGAATTGTAAATAATTGTTTTAATTCACAAGTTTTCATATCATTTCATTGATTTATGTTTTATGATATGCCTACAACAATATCTCTCTCATAGACAACATTTAATTTCACAAGAATAAATCCCAACTTCACATCTAAACAAGTCTCATATTCTCCATACAAAATGAAGTGTGCCATGTTAACTAATTTACATTTGCACATGAATGTATTTTGATTTTACACAATGATGGCATAAATGAAGTTATATCTTGAGATTCTTCAATTTAAAAGAAAACCTTTGAAGTAATCATGGGAGAGGGTCCATATTAAATAGTTCACCAAGTTGTCCATATTCTCTATACAAGATGAAGTATGCAATGTAGACCAATAACCATTTACACATGAATATATTTTGATTTCCCACAAAGATGGCATAAATGAGGTTCTCTATTGAGACTCTTCAATTTGTATAAAAACCTTGGAAGCAATCATGGGAGAGGGTCCATATTTAAAAGTTCACCAACTTGTCCATGCTCTCCTCGTCATGCTAGATTTATCATAACATGCCTTTGAGCTTGATAGGGATGCCTCTAGCTCAATGATTTCTCATTTTTTCGAGGGATTTGCAACCTCCTCATTTCACTCATCTTCTTTTGACTTCCAATACTTTTTAAACACAAAGGAAGTCAAAATCCTATAGTTGTAATACCTGCAAACTTGACTATCTTTACTTGACTCAAATAGAGTATATAAATGAAAATTTGGTCCAAACATAAAGAGAAACCTTTAATAAACGATTATGTATCAATGCCAATAATTAGCATACTAACATATCTATAATTTAGTTATTTATGTTGGAATGCGTCATGTATCTTTTATAATGGAACTAATACCTTATTTGTTGCTTCTTATGCAGGGGTAGACCTCATAGTTTTGATAAAGAAACTTTTGGATATGGGAAACTCATGTAACAGAGAAAGAAAAATTAGAAGGAATAGGCCCATTGAAATGGAAAAGGAGGTAAGAGAAAATTCCAGGTTGGCAATGGAGAGAGTGAGACATGGTCCAGACATTTCCACTGATACTGCGTCCAATCCTAACAGATTTAATGACATAACAACCTCTACTTCAGAACCACGAGTGAAGCGGTTGCATCCAACGGACCCAACTCAAGTTCCAACATCAACACAGTATCCAACCAACAATCCATCAATGAGCCATGTTGAAGCTATTGAAGACATAGGTGTATTGAGAGACGCTGAGTATGAAGCGTTGGACCTAGGAGCAATGATTAATTTGCAATCTCTTCCAAAAAACCACAACCATGTCGAGCACACTCCCAATATGGACCGACATGTGAATGATTCACGACAACAAAGAAGCACTGGGATCCGTAGCTCATGTCCACCTTCCCTACCTTGACTATCTACTGCAAGAAAAAGGACTCCTAGATGTATCCATGTGGATGAAATTTGTTTGTTAGGCCTTGAAGGTAAGTTTCCCAAACACACTATCGATTGACAATGTAACAAATTAATGAAGGAAGATTTTGAATCCAAAGGCGATGCAGGTAAATGTCAATTATTACTATGTTTGTTAAAGTCAAATTGTTTAGTTGTTGTTAGGAGAATTTTGGGCATAAAGATGGTTAGAAGTTCAGATGCTAACAATAATATTTCTAGAAATATCCAATCTGCTTTTAATGTGATTGGGAAGACGTCCCGTACTAAATATCTTTATGTGGCTCATCATGTGTTATCAGAATCAGTTGTAAGCAACTCCACATGACAACGTCGCCTCCTTTCACACACTTCTCAGATACTTAAATTAAATAGAAAAATTGTTCAAAAGTACTCTGTTATAAGAAAAAATCTACAGACTCTAGGTGGAAAAGATTGTTGGGATTTTGTTGGCAAGTTTCCTCGTTGAGATATGACGCTAATTGATGCTGTCAAGGAATTAGTACAAACATTCTGGCAGGATCATACCAAACCTTCGTCTAATCAAAGAGATGTGCTAAAGTTGAGAAAAGGTTCTACTGAACATGAACCCCACATCAAACACTTCCTTGACACAACACAGACTGAACTCTATGAGAGATTCAAGAATGACCAAACACAATTGAACCTGGGCCAAAGGTCCTTTGAGAAATGTAAACCATGGTACATTCGTATATGCATTGATCGAAACACATGCTGTTGTAGATACCATGTAGAATATGAATATTTTTATGACATGTATAAACATATATTTTGTGATTTGCATACTAACCTTGATCAAGGTTGCAATGAATCCGTAATACCAGTGAATGCTCGAGATATTTTAGCGTCAGCATCATGTGTCCAAGGCATGAAGGACAAAAATACTATGGAAAATCATGTCTATATGGGAATTGTTCCAAGTGCAGTGGGTTTTCTATTTTGAACCGTTGCATTCATGGAAGTGATGAGCATCAATTTGGCAATACGAGTGTGGAGATGCAGAGCTTCAAGTACGTAACCTATCAATCAGATAGTGCAAAAGAAAGTAAAAAGATTGCATTGGTGAAGTCACAAGTGCAAATGATTATTGCATGTTTTTCCTCTTACATGTTCAGCTTCTAAATATACATTCTTTAAAGGTCACATTCTAATACGACCCTGGTTTTCATGGCAACAGATACGGGTATGTGATTTTTTGATGGAGTTCTACAAGAAAACTGAGCAGTATGTTCAACATGTGCACGTAGCGCAATGGCTGGATGAGTAGCACAGAAAATGTAGGGAAAAATTTCCCATTGGGACCATATTTTCAATTGTGGATTTTGCAGAAAACTACACCCTTCAGCCACAAAATGAAATTCAGAGTCAATACTACCATTCCGACCAATTCAACATTATGGTACATATTACGTATAAGCATGGCCCTAAGAGCAGTGTTAACAATAGGATAATATAGAAGGAGACAAACTTTAACATAAGTGATGAAAGATGCCATGATCTGCATTATGTGCAACACTATTTTCAAATTTTCTATGATCAGCTAAAGGAGGGAGATATACAGATGGATCAACATTGGATATGGTCAGATGGTTGTGCGGGCCAATTCAAAAATGCCCCTTCCAATGGATGAGTATGTTACATAAGACTTATAATGTGTCGCATATATGGAACTACTTTGAGACCGGGCACGACAAAATTGAGCATGACGGGGTCGGTGCATGCATCAGACTGCACTACGGAGGGAGGAGATGAGTTTTAACAGAAACCCCCATATAAAAGATGTAGAATCCATAGTTCAATGGTGCTCAGCAATAATGCCAAATCGAACTTCAGTGGTAGGAAGGTCAATCAGGAATTTTTGGCATGTGGTTGACATAGATCGATCACGTTCCTATAGTTGCGGCACAGTACTAGGAACACATGGATTTCATTCGGTTCAAAGCTCAAACAACCCCCTATTTGAAATATGGACGCGAAAACTCTCTTTCTTTTGCAGCCCTTGTAGCAATGGTGAATGGGATGAATGTGAATACATGGATTGGGTTGATGATTGGGATCGTGTGTCACTTGCAGTAGATCCATGTGTAGTCAGTGAAACAACCCACTTAGAGGAGGATTAGTCAGCGATTTCGACAGACTACGACCATATCTCAAATCTTGTACAACCAGAAAACATATATGTAGTTGTTGCCCCAAAAGACTATGAATGGGGCATGGATTATTGGTTGGAATGATGCATTCGAGGTAATAAAATCCTAAATGTATCATTGATTGATGATGAAGGAAATGAATTTCTTGTTGGCTCGATGGTGGTTGAGGGTGAATATCTTACACTAGATGGGAAATCAAGAAGAACTAGTGGGCATGTATTCGTGAATTATAGACCAGGTTCTGTGGTCTATCACTTCACAAACTTGATTGTTGGCACAAACATCCATCTATAGACAATGACAACAAATAACTCAACCAAGGTACTTTACTTCTTGCCTCATTCAGAGCACGAGAGATTGATGGAGGAAATTAGCAACGAAGAGGATCCAGCGGGCTATATTGAATGAGATTGGGTAATTGCACTTACCCTCCACTTGGATGGAAGTTCCATGAGTGATTGAAATTGATAACTACTATTAAAAGATAAGATGATCACGATAACTTACTCTGCTTTATATGTGAACTCTGCAAAATCCTTTCCCTTTCCATCTATATCGATGTCATGTTTGAATATATAACATGTATAATTACTTATTACCAAGTATGATCTGTTTTATGCACCATCTTGGTAATAAGTATTTATACATGCTATATATTCAGACATGACATCGATATAGATGTAAAGGGAAAGGATTTTGCATAGTTCACATAGAAAGTGGAGTAAGTTATCATGATCGTCTTGTATTTTAATAGTAGCTGTCAAAGTTCAACCACTCATGGTTGTCTTGTCTTTTAATAGATTTTGATGTGTTAGCTTGCACAAGCACATGATTCTCTACATTTGACTATGCAAGAATACAAATTAGCCACTAAAGCTATGCAAGAATACAAATTTTCATCATTTGCATTCTCAATTCCTTCTGTTCTTTTTAATTAGAGATTGAATTATTTGAATGTAACTTTCAAGTGAAAATGTTTGATGCATGTATCTTCAATAGACACCCTTCACTGGTTTAATATTTCACCCATGTTTCTCTTACCTTTGCTACAGGAGTTTAAACATCATGTCCTTCACGGGTTTCCTAACTCCACACTTTATATTGTTCTCCACATGTCATGCCTAGTAAACCACTATCTTTACAACTTTCTCTCCAATTTGTGTTGCATGGGGCTACTATTCAAAAAATAATTGCTCTAATATTGTGAAATGGTATTTGACTTGTGCATTATGCTTTCATATATAAATTTTAATTGCTATTCTAGTAAGTTTTTATCCTTCTTCTATTTGAGCCAATAATTAGAATTTAATGAGAAAGAAGAAGGTATAACACAGAGCAAGGTCAAAGAGTTGTTAATGTTTAAGAAATACAGTTTCTATAACATTTCTTCTATCCTTTTTTGGAGAAATATAGTTCATGCCCATTATTTGATGCGTTGGACCCAAAGCCTTCATTGCAAATTGACTTCCCAAGCCCTTCTTCAACCTTTTAATAATGCTCTTACCATGCCCAACAATTAGCATGTCATCCCGGACCGAGAGTGACCAAGTATCCTTGAACGACATTTTCATGCGACTTGCAGCTCGACATAACTCGACAACTGGAGGTTGGATCGATGAGATGTCGACTCCGTTGGTCTCCTGGCATGCCATTACCTCTAGAGGGCCCTCTCCGCCGCGTTTACATGGCCCAGTGACTCCTATTAGAATTTTAACATTAATTTAGAATTATATTAGGATCTTTTAACTGAGAGAATAACAAGCACAACAGTCAAACACAAGAGACAATGAACAAAATGTTTTTCCTCGAGGAAACCATAAATGGATAAAACGTCGTAACTTCCTCAGAGATAGAATCAACACCAAAAGTAAAACCCCAAAATAGTAAGATGATCTCTCGAAAACACTAGCCTATTTCTTCCTAGCCCCAGTGTCTTCTTCTTCCTCAGCTATGCGCTACAACTGAGTGTGAGTGAGTGTGTGATAAATAGAGAGGCTCACTCTCTATTTATACTAATTTCTGACTTGACAATGACTCACTAGGGACGACTTCTCTAGGGGAGTCTAATAACCCTAGTGCCTCGGAGGGGACTTTAACCCTTGAACAATAGGAGGGTTACTCACAATGACTTGACATGAATTGTTTACATTATAGATCCTTGCGATAGGAACATCGGGGCATGATATGACTCAAATACATTATAGACGCTTCACGGAATAAACAACAGGGCACAAGACATAAGATATACAAGTGAATACATTCCAAAGTTACAAATACATCAACACTCCCTCTTAATTAGGAAGGTATTCTTTCAACACAATTTTCAGCACTGGTCTTCTTCTCTGTATCGATTGGATCATCTCGTCATCTTCATCTTTAAGTTGTCTTCTTCGTCTTCAAGTCTTTTTCATCTTCACGTCTTCTTCATCATGGGATCTAGATCATCACAACTGTTGGATGATCACTACTGGATCATCATCACTGTATCATCATCAAATATGGATCATCACTTGATCTAGATCATCATCAAGTCTGGATCATCGTCACATCTGGATCATCACTTGATCTAGATCATCATGAAGTCTGGATCATCATAATCGGTGCTATCTCAGAATGGTGCTATCTCTCTTTTCTTCTCATCAGAGGAAGTTCTACAAAGCCAGCCCGTTTTCATGCTGGTTGTAGGCCTACGTTTCATGTAGGTCTTCAACACTTATGTCTGACCCTAAGTCAGAATGGCTCGCCCAGCTCTTACATCTAACCTCATCTTGTCAAAAAGGCATGCCCAACACTTACATATAACCTCATCTTGTCAAAAGGGCCCATCACTCACATCTGACCATGTGTAAACACATCGCACCAAAATGGCTTGGCACTTGCATCCAACCTCATATTGTCGGAAAGGCTCTACACTTACATCCTACCCCATCTTGTCAGAAAGGCATAGCATTCACATCTGACCATGTGTAAACACATCGTGCCAAAATGGGTCAGCACTTACATCCGACCTCATCTTGTCAGAAAGGCTTTGCACTTACATTCGACCATGTGTAAACACATCGCATCGAAAGGGCTCTCAGTCCCAGACTGAGGATTCCTGGTAACTGACCAAGTGCCTCCATTCTCCCAGAGAATCGCATCAGCCCTTATATCTGATCAAGTGGGAACAATCCCTCAATCACATCAAAATGGCCAAGCACTCACATCTGATCATGTAAGGCTACATCCTACAGTCATATCAGAATGGCCCTGAGTCCTAGAATGAGTATTCCTGGTAACTGACCAGGTGCCTCCATTCCAAGAATGGCATTCATCCCTTACATCTAATCATGTAAGAACCAATCCTAGAGTCACATCAAAATGGCTTAGCACTCACATCTGACATGGAAGGAACCAAATCCTCTCACCATGATAGAATGGCTCAACCCTTAAATCTGACCATGGAAGGAACCTAATCCTCTCACCATGTCAGAATGGCTCTAGGTCTCATCATTTCCCCTTGGAGGGAACCTCGATCTGGAGAACACTTAGCTTCTCCCTAAAGTACTCAAACTTCACTCTAGCCAATGGCTTCATCAACACATAAGCTATATGTTCGTTTGTTGCAACATACTGGAGCTTCACTGCTCCTCTCTACACCATATCCCTGATATAGTGATACTTTATCTTGATATGCTTCGACTTGTCATGGAACACTGGGTTCTATGACAACTTCACACAACTCTGGTTGTCGCAATATATACAAGTAGCATCCAATTGGAGATCAAATAAATCAGACAGTAGCTTTCTCAACCACACTGCCTCACAACTAGCTGAACAAGCTGTGACATATTATGCTTCAACTATACTCAGTGCCACACAGGACTACTTCCTGCGAAACCAAGAGATCATACCTGATCCCATATTGAAGTAGCATCCTGAAGTGCTCTTCCTATTAATGGCACTAGCTGCCCAATCTGAATCAACATAACCCTCCAGGTTAATCTTCTGATTTGACTCATACTTGAGCCCATAATCAATTGTACCCTTCAAGTACCTAAGAATATGCTTTGCAGCAATCAAGTGAACATGTCTCGGATCTATCAGGAACTGGCTCAAGGTGTTCACAACAAAGCAAATATATGGTCTCGTGTTCGTCAGGTACATCAAGGACCCAATCATCTAACGATACATCGTAGCATCAACCGCTTCTAATGAAGCATCACTCAACAGCTTCAGGTTCAATTCCATAGGTGTGGTTATAGCCTTGCAGTCCATCATCTCGAATCTCTTCAGAATCTCTACTGCATACTTCCCTTGTCCAAGGAAGATTCCATCCACATTCTACCACACCTCCATGCCTAAGAAATAGTGCATCATACCCAAGTCTTTCATTTCAAACTCGGCAGCAAGTTTCCTCTTCGTATCAGCAATCAACCCATCCACACCTGTTACAAACAGATCATCCACATATAGTAGGAGTATCACTGGATTGCCATCTTCAACCTTGTAGTAAAGGTTGGAATCTGCTTTACTCTTGGTAAAGCCCAAATTGGATAGGAAGCCATCAATTCTGCCATACCATGTCCTGGGTTCCTATTTCAACCCTTACAGGGCTTTCTTCAATCTACAAACATGAGACTCCCTGTCATGTGTCTCAAAACTGAGTGGTTGCTCCACATACACTTCCTCTTCTACTACACCATTCAAGAAAGTAGTCTTGACATTCATCTGGTGTATCTTCCATTCCATCACTACAGCCAGAGCAAGTACTGATCTGATGGAAGTGTATCTGGCTACAGGTGCAAAAGTTTCTTCATAATCTATTCCTTCTTTTTGGGAGAAACCACGATCCACAAATCTTGCTTTATATTTCTCTTTGCTGCCATCTGCAGCATGTGTGATCTTGTAGATCCATTTGGAAGTTACAATGGACTTCCCTTCTGGCGTTGGGACAACATCCCAAACATCATTCTTCATGATCGATTGATACTATTCGATCATATCTTTCTTCCATTCTTTCCTTTCTGCCGCTTCTTCATAGTTGGAAGGTTCTTTATCAATAATGTCACATAGCAAGGCTACATAACTGGAGCAAGACCTAGTTCTCTTTGTTCCTCTATGTGTTTCTTCTGAAGCTCCATATCTTTCTGCATCTTGGATAATTTCACGTACCCAAGCAGGTTTTGTCTTATGAGGATTATTCTCCGAAGGTGGATCTACAAGCTCTTGAGGTTCTTCTAATTCTCGATATTCTTCTTGAATTTCTTCATTCATGGTTGTATCATGAATTCGGGGTGCTCTTGTTTCTTCAGGTTCTTCAGCTGGTCTCTTCCTGGATTTGATCTAGGCTGAATCTTTGTGAAATGTTACATATCTGCTAATGTCAATCTTCTTAAACCCTGGGAACTATATTATGTAAGCCTTTGAGCTTTCAGTGTATCCCACAAGTATACCCTTCTTTCTTGACGGATCTAACTTTGTCCTCTTTTCTTTCGGAATGTGTATGTATACAGGACAACCAAATATTCTGATATGGCTGACTTCTGGTTTCCTGCCGAAGAATACTTATTTTGGAGTCTTTTTCTTGAGTACTCTGTGTGGAGTACGGTTCTATACATTCACCGTTGTTCTGGCAGCTTCTTCCCATAGATGCATGGGAAGATCTTGGTCATGAAGCATGGCCATTAGTGCTTCCATGATCGTTCTATTTTTTCTTTCTGCAATTCCATTCTGTTGTGGATTATATGTAGCGGATAACTCCCTCTTAATCCATGAGTCTTTTCATAGCTCTTTGATTTCATTTGATGTGAATTCTCCACCATTATTTGATCGAAAGGTCTTGATCTTCTTTTCTGTGTGATTCTCGATCAAGGCTTTGAATTCCTTGAACTTGCTGAATACTTCATCTTTGTTCTTCATAAAGTATATCCATGTATTTCTAGAAAAATCATCAATAAAAGAAACATAGTATACATACCCGCTTATTGAACTGGATGACATTGGACCGCATACATCGAAGTGGATGATTTCCAAGATTCCTGTTGCCTTGCTCTCGCTACTTGGAAATCTCTTCTTTGTGTTCTTCCCTTTCACACATCCTTTGCATACACCTTCATGTTTTGTCTACATTTCTGAGAGACCTTCAACAGCTTTGCTTGCAAGTGGTAGTGCTTTGTAATGCACATTGTGCAAGCCTTCTATGCCAAATATCATTTGGTTCTACCGAGTCATGAACCAAAGCTTTTTTTGGTTGGCCCTTCAATTTGTATAGTCCCCCTTCTTGTTCCCCAATTACTATTGCATCATCGAAAGACTTTCCCTTTGGCCATATGAGAACTTGACCATCTACAAATGCAACCCTCATTCCTTTTGCATCCAATGAAAATATGGAGAGGAGGTTCTTCTTTAGTCTAGGTACAAACAACACATCTTTCATCTTGATAGACTTTCCAGAGTCTAGCTTGTATGAGGATTCACCACTACCTTTTATTGGATATTGGTAGTCATCTCCGAGTTTCACCTTGTGAGGTGATTCATGTTCAGCTAATTTCACAAAGGATTCTGTGAATCCTGTCATATGTTTGGAAGCACCACTATCTATAATCCAATCTTTGCTTCCATGTGTGATAGTTCCCGTGAGAGCAGAAATCAAAACATATTCTTCATCACTTGAAGAATCATCACTGTCTTGTCTGTTTCTCTTTGTGGAAGGTTCATCATCCTCTACAGCATGAGCATGATGTCTTCTCTTGTTTCCCTTCTTCTTGTGAGAGCTACTTTTGTTTCTAGGACAATCTCTAGCAAAGTGTCCTCTTTCATCACATGTATAGCAAATGAACTTAGACTTATCTCTAGGATTTCTAAATTTATTCCTTTGATGAGAGTACTTACCTCTGTGGTGGCTAGATCTGGTTTTCTTGGATTGTACTGTGAGAGCTTGATCTTCACTTCCCATCTTTTCTTCTCGAGCTGCTATCTGAGCTTCTTCTTGAGAGCATTCTTTCCATAGTCTGTTGAACTTGACTAACTTCTTTCTGGCATAGATCCCTTGAATAAAAGAGTCCCATGTCCTAGGGAGACAATTCAAGGTGGTCATTACAATCTCTACATTATCCACTTCTTCATCTACTGCTTCAAGCTTTTCTTTGATCTGGGAGACCCTTGTGAAGTATGACTGTATGGTCTCCGCATTCTGGATCTTCACATTCTTCAATTGGTTCCTCAAGTTCATCTTTCGGTTTATGTTCTTTCCTTCAAACAATTTGGTTAGGGCATCAAACATAGCTTTAGGTGTCTTTAGGGAGGACACCTGTGGTATGAGGTGATCCTTGATTGAATCAGCAATAATCCTCTTAGCTATAACCAACTTCTTCTTGTGTAAGGCCTTAGCCGCATCTCCCTCTGGAACTGGAATCTCCTCATTGACGTAGGAGTCCAACTCATTTTCTTCCTGGACCAGGGAGATCATATACTTCCAGGCTCGGAAGTTGTTAGCTCCCTCAAGCTTTTCATCAAGCTTGGTATGATGAGACATCTTAACTGAGAACCTTAAATGGAAATACAAAATATTTAGATCTTACTAGGTCAAGATGTCGGATCTGGATTTGGAGCTGAATTTCTGCAGTGCTGGTTTGAGAGCAGATTAGGGTTTGGATTTTCCGAAGTTCTATACAACAAAATGCTTTGATATAGATCTCTAAAATTTGATTTTGGGGAGGAGATCAATCCAGGCCTGGGCTCACTAAAAAATTCCACTTCTGTAGAAATCCCTAATTTCTGGCAGTAGTGTTGGGTCCAACACCAAAAAAGCTCAAAATTGGATTCTGTTTCGACAGAAAGATGCGCCCTAGGGAGGAGAGTTGGTACAACCTTCTTTTTCTGAAAATCTGTGGAGAGAGATCCACAAAGTAGGAATCCCTAGTTCCCGCAACTGCACAGTGTCTTCTTCTCAGGTTAGCTCTGCTACCATGTTAGAATTTTATCATTAAGCTAGCATTATATTAGGATCTTTTAACTAAGAGAATAATAAGCACAATAGTCAAACACAAGAGACAATGAACACATTGTTTTTCCTCGGGGAAACCATAAATGGAGAAAACCCTGCAACTTCCTCAGAGATAGAATCAACACCAAAAGTAAAACCCCAAAACAATAAGATGATCTCCCGACAGCAGTAGCCTCTTTCTTCCTATCCCCAGTGTCTTCTTCTTCCTCAACTATGCGCTACAACTGAGTGTGAGTAAGTATGTGACAAATAGAGAGGCTCACTCTCTATTTATACTAATTCCCGACTTGATAATGACTCACTAGGGCCGACTTCTCTAGGAGAGTCTAATAACCCTAGTGCCCCGGAACTACGAGGACTTTAACCCTTGAACAATAGGAGGGTTACCCACAATGACTTGAAATGACTTGTTTACATTACATATCCTCCCGATCGGAACATCGAGGCATGACATGACTCAAATACATTATAGACACTTCCCGAAACAAACATTAGGGTTCAAGACATAAGATATACAAGTGAATACATTCCGAAGTTACAAATACATCAACAAATCCACGTTGCATCGGTTTCATAAACTAGGATTTTGCTCAGTTTCCTTCAATGCAACTCTCGCATTGGTGGGTCAACTTTGAAAAACCCTCCTCCATTCTAGTCTTGTCGGTGTGCCCATGTCAACATTGGCCATACACACCTGTCGGAACCAACGACATGCAATCTTGCTGCTCCGTTTGGTTTTTCGCTCTCGGACCGAGAGTGACCAAGTGTCCCTGAACGACATTTTCATGCGACTTGCAGGTCCACATAACTCGAAAACCAGAGGTCGGATCAATGAGCCATTGACTGTGTTTGTCTCCTGGCATGCCATTACCTCTAGTGGGCCCTCTTCACCATGTTTTCATGGCCCAGTTACTCCACTGTGCATCGGTTTCGTAAACTAGGGTTTTGCTCAGTTTTCTTCAATGCAACTCTCGCATTGGTGGGTCAACTCTGAAAAACCCTCCTCCATGCCAGCCTTGGTGTTGTTCCCATGTCAACATTAGCCATACACACCTATCAGAGCCAATGGCATGCAATCTTGCTGCTCCATTTGTTTTTTCGCTCCCAGACCGAGAGTGACCAAGTGTCCCTGAATGACATTTTCATGCGACTTGCAACTTGACATAACTCGACAACCGTAGGTCGGATCGACGAGTTGTCAAATTTGTTGGTCTCTTGGCATGCCATTACCTCTAGTGGGACCTCTCCACCATGTTTTCATGGCCTGATGACTCCACTCTACATCAGTTTCGTAAACTAGGGTTTTTCTCAGTTTCCTTCAATCCAACTGTCGCACTGGTGGGTCAACTATGAAAAACCCTCCTTTGTGTCAGTCTTGGTGGTGTTCCCATGTCGGCATTGGCCATACACACCTGTCGGAGCCAATGGAATGCAATCTTGCTGCTCTGTTTGGTTTTTCACTTCCGGACCGAGAGTGACCAAGTGACCCTTAACGACATTTTCATGCGACTTGCAACCCAACATAACTTGGAAACCGTAGGTCGAATCGCCAAGCCGTCGAATCCATTGGTATCCTTGCATGCCATTACCCCTAGTCCTCTCCACCGCGTTTACATGGCCCAGTGACTCCATTTTGCATCGATTTCGTAAAGTAGGGTTTTGCTTACTTTCCTTCAATGCCAGTCTTGGTGGGTCAACTCTGAAAAACCCTCCTCTGTGCCAGTCTTGGTGGTGTTCCCATGTCAACATTGGCCATACACACCTGTCGAAGTCAACGGCATGCAATCTTGCTACTCTGTTTGGTTTTTTGCTCCCAGATTGAGAGTGACCAAGTGTCCCTAAACGACATTTTCATGCGACTTGCAACTCGACATAACTCGGCAACCGGAGGTCGGATCGACGAGCCGTCGACTCCGTTGGTATCCTGGCATGCCATTACCTCTAGTGGGACCTCTCCACTGCATTTTCATGGCCTAGTGACTCCACTGTGCATTTGTTTCGTAAACAAGGGTTTTACTCAGTAGATTTATTGATGTTGTAATTTGTTGTAATAAGAGGTTCTAGATATGTTATATGCTTGGAAAGAGTGCCTTAAAGGGATGTATCTTCATGGTGTTAATGTACACTTGGACTAGGGTTTATTTTGTTGGGTTTCCTTGTGATATTAGGATGAAGATAAGTGAAATATTGGACCATAGTGAACACCTTCACACACATGTTGAGGAGAACAAATGAGCATAGTAACCACCTTGGCACACATATTAAGGATAAGCATTGCAACATTGTAACCACCTCTGACACATATGTTGAGGAGCATTGGGAACAAGAAGATGTGTTACACAACTAGAGGAGGAATGCATTACATGATGAAACTTGGATATGCATAAGGACACTAGGGTTTATATATGTAAGTAAACCTTGGAGAAGGAGATATAATACTAGACGAATTGATGGTTGTCTTGTAGAATCTATAGCTCTTGTTGTCAAGGAAAATGAGGTAGAATTAGGGTTCCAACCCTATAGAAGATACAAAGAAAAGAGTTAATGTCTTTGGTGATATTGCAGTCTTGTTGTTGTGTGATACATGGAGGTTAGGGAAAGATCATGGAAAAATTAACTTGATAAGTCTCGAGCTTCTTTTGATTCCTTGCTTAGAAGAAGATTTTTTTAAGTTTAGTTGATTTTCCATGGAGGTCTTGGTGCTCATGTTGATGCAATAGACAAAGACCTAGGGTTTGAGGAATCATCCTAGGATAGACATGTTGATGTCGAAACTAGTGCTAGGCTTGTCTGAAATGCCATGTGCTTCTATTATAAAAGATGATTAGGGTTTATAAACCCTGACGAGGAAAACAATTATGGTGTGGATAGCTTAATGCATGCTAGGGTTTCATGAACTACAATCTCATTGAGACTTGCATACTAGGGTTTCATGAACTACAATTGCATGCTATAACTAGGGTTGAGAATTCATAAGATGAAACACATGTACATGTACAAATTGAAAACCAACTAGGGTTTTGTGAACTACAATTGCATGCTATAACTATTGTTAAGAAGTTATGATATGGAACTAGGGTGTTGTGACCTCTTTAAAAGCTATGAGATGGAAGTAGAAACAGATGTACATGTACAAATCCAAAACCGATTAGGCTTTCATGAACTACAAATTGCACGATATAACTAGGGTTGAGAAGTTATGGGATGGAAATATGGATTTATGAGCTCTTTACAAGTTATGAGATGGAAAAGAGAAACACACCTACGGTTTCATGAACTACCATTGCATGCTAGGGTTTCATGAACTACAATCTCGTTGAGACTTTCATACTAGGGTTTCATGAACTACAATTGCATGCTTTAGCTAGGTTTGAGAAGTGATGAGATGAAAATATGGATTTATGAGCTCTTTACAAGTTATGAGATGGAAAAGAGAAACGCACCTACAGTTTCATGAACTACCATTGCATGCTAGGGTTTCATGAACTACAATCTTGTTGAGACTTTCATATTAGGGTTTCATGAACTACAATTTCATACTAGGGTTTCATGAACTACAAATTCCACGCTATAACTAGGGTTGAAAAGTTATGAGATGGAAGTAGGGTTTTATGACCTCTTTACAAGTTATGAGATGGAAAAGAGAAACACACCTACGGTTTCATGAACTACCATTGCATGCTAGGGTTTCATGAACTACAATTGCATACTAGGGTTTCATGATCTACAATTGCATGATATAACTAGGGTTGGGAAGTTATGAGATGGAAGTAGGGTTTTATGACCTCTTTACAAGTTATGAGATGGAAAAGAGAAACACACCTACGGTTTCATGAACTACCATTGCATGCTAGGGTTTCATAAACTTCAATCTCATTGAGACTTTCATACTAGGGTTTCATGAACTACAATTGCATGCTATAGTTTCATGATCTACAATTGCACACTATAACTAGGGTTGAGGAGTTATGAGATGGAAGTAGGGTTTTTTGACCTCTTTACAAGTTATGTGATGGAACTAAAATGGTATGGTATGTTGTATGTTAGTATGGTATGGTATGGTATGTTAGTACATGGTATGATGTTAGTATCATAGGGTATTGTAGGGTATGTACTATGATGTTAGTATTGTAGCGTATGGTATGGTATGCTAGTATTGTATGGTATGCTAGTATGGTATGGTATGTTAAAATGGTATGATGTTAACATGCTATGGTATGTTATATTAGTTGGTAGGGTTTCATGAACTACAATTGCATGCTATAACTTGGGTTGAAAATGGCCCTCCCCCTCATGTTTTCATGGCCCAATGTTTCTAGATATCACTAAGAAAGCACATGTTGCGGCATTATATTATTGATGTACTAGAATATAAGCCAACAAACCGCATAATAAAATTAGGGTTCACATATTGAGACATGGAACTGCAAACTAAGGTTTTATGAACTCTTTAAGTTTGAAGATCAAATTAGACTAGTTAGTATCATTTAAGTAGAAACCAAATGGCCATATAGCCCTAGGATACACTTACAAATTGAAAACCAACTAGGGTTTTGTTACGGAGAGAAATTCCTATGGCTTGGGGTACCACAACAGACAACTTGACTCCAGAAATCAATCCTTTCCAATATGAAATAGAAATTAAATGTCTAACACTAAAGGATCAGACCTCGTACCCTATTTCGGACGGTTGAAGTAGATCCCCATTGAGCTTTCCAATCTTCAGCTTGAATTGATATGTTACTTCCTCAACAACAAGTAAACAATACAAGCATTCTATATATCATGGTGTTAGATATATTCTAGCATATATAATCAATAATGAACAAGCATTTGACATAATCTCATGGATAAAATATTCATTCAAACACACATTATTGGACAGGAAAATATATTTCTATTAATATAAATCAGAGATTACAAGGTACAACCTCTGACGGCACGTCTGCGAACCGGAGAAACTGAATCCCCTACTTGGGCCTCCACCACCTCAATCCTCCATCTCTCGATAGTAAGCTCACAAGAAAAAGGCAAGCTTGGGAAGAACACACTAGTGCTCCAAGGGACAAAGGGATGCAGACTCAAGCATAAGTTCCGGCAACAATGGACTATAGTTTCTTTGCTCTCAATTCTCTCTTATGCCTTCAATGTACCAAGGGGTTCCTTATATAGTTTTTCAAAGGGGTTGTTAGGGTTAACCTTGACTTGAGATCGATTCAAAGGTGGTTAGGTCTAGCACATGGTTTGTTGTAGCCCATGGTATTGTCCCATGGTATTGCATGTGTTAACCTTGACTCGGGATTGAGTCAAAGGTGGTTAGGTCTAGCACATGGTTTGTTGTAGCACATGGTATTGTCCCATGGTATTGCATATGATTAAGCCTTTATAAGGCTTGAGGAGCCTCCATTGTGATTGTACTGGATGTGGGCATTGTATTGTGCTGAAAGAGAGACTGTGAGAACATGAAGAGGAAGTGCAGCGGTTTTGCTGCAGGACGTATCCCTTCATCTTTCTGGACTGAAATAAAAGGACTGGAAAATTTGTTTGTGGATGTAGCCCATCGTTTGGGTGAACCACGTTATATCTGTGTCTCTCTGTACTGTTTTAATTTGTTTTGCATCTTGTTTATTGATTTAACTGTATATCTGTTATTGCTATGTAGTCCTGTTTTCTAACAAGGGTAATGAAAAGTCGAATCCGAGCAATCTCAAGGCATAGGGAAGGCCAGGAGTCAAATGAGTCGGATCCATGTCAAGGAAAACTCCAAAAAGATTTGGATTATGCACACATCCCGATGTACATGGTTTTAGTGGTCAAACCCGTGTATATACGCGCTTATAGGTTTAAAATTCACGTATATCATTTTTCATATGTTTTTAGGGATGATCAAGGAAACATCAAAGGACAAAAAATGGTCCATGGTCTAAGGAGTCTGTAGCGGGACAAGGGAAGGCCATACAAAGTGTGATTCACCTAGAGTGGTGAAATATGCTATAACAGATGCCCCCTAATGTGTGAGGTCAAAGGGGTCATACGATGGCCGGAATACATTATAAGTCCATCCCAGAAGTGGAGTGATGAAGGATCCCAAATGGAAGACCAGCCACCCAATCAGCATAGTACAATAATACAACTATGCATACAACTGCAAATACATATAGCAGTCCCGGATACATAAGAGTACAATGGCCATGAATAGGCATGATACATGATATCACATATATGGTCATCGCCACATACAATATACATAGTTCAGAATCTCCATGATGAAGATATACAAAGGACCATGATCTCCACAATGGCTGAAGATATATACTAGATCAAGATCTCCATAGTGGCTGGAAATATCTGACATATACTGGAATCAAGTCACGAGAGCTGAAATCTCATGAACAATGGCACGACCAAGGAGGTAGCATATAAGATATGCCACCAATCTGGAAAATATTCTACACAAACCGCTACGAGTACATGTCCTACTATGCGAATAGAGGTGTCGAGGTCGAACATAGTAGTCCATCGTCTGATTACCGGTCATTAATGTATACCGTTAACAGACGCGAGATTACCCACCGATAATGAAAATGGGAATCAAGGTACTAGAGTGCAAACTAACAAGTGTGAATAAATGTGTTAAGGTCGAACACTTGAAAGAGTCCATTAATCAGGGGACATTGATGTATTACCAAGAAACTGTCAATGGCGAGAGAACCTGCCACTGATGACTGCAAGTCTCAAGGCACTCAAAATGACTCTAGACTCCAATCCCAAAATAAATGATCTGAAGTCGATGGGATGAAATCCGCTGGAAGGAGGGCATTAAGGCATCCCCCATCATCCAACACGAGGTACTCAGCAAAGTTGTATAATGTGGAAGGACTCTATCATAAAGTGCATGAACCAGTAACTGTACTGGGAATGGCCGACATGCAAAGTCAAGATAACTGAGGAATGGCCGACTCAGGTTTCAACTTCCTTCGAACAAGAGCATAACGACGTATGGTGACTAAATGAAGGCAGCATAGACTCGATATAAAAACTGGGACATCTCTGTGACATAGGAGGCATCAACAGAGGCTCCATAGGGACTGGAATCTTAACCAGCCAGTGGAGATAAACTCAGATAAACGAGTACAGCTCCTAAAGTCAAACTATAACCCAACAAATGGATGTGATATACAGTGCTCTATTCGAAGGCGACATGACTCGACAGCTACCAAAAATAACATCTTTCTTTGTCCGGCTTTTTTTTTTTTTACTTTTTGACTTTTTCAGTTATTTGAAAAGCTTGAAAAAAGAATAAACTAGCTTTATAGTTACAAACTAGGAAGAGACGAGTGTCACAAGGGCAAACAAACTAGTTCCAAGCAGTGGAACATACCTATGCTCAATGAAAGGATACATATGTAGGATATCAACACTTCAGGGAAAATCCCCTCCCTGTAAAAAGGGAATCAAGCTGCGAAGGATATAAAAAATGGCTCTGCATGGCTAGATATGAGACAAGCTCGGGCTATATGGCTGAAACGCAATGTCAGGGGAGCCGGCATAAAGCTCAATAAGGAAACCAAATCTCATGATAATGCATTCACAACTTAACATGAGGGAGTCTTGAGGGAAATAGGCCAGCATAAGATCAAGAGGAGTATGAGGCTCTTGCGAAATGTCATGGCAGTACTATACAATGGACTCCCACACCCTAAAGGAGAAACCATCGGCATGGGAACCAAATGCAAATAAAGCGCTAACTAGGGTACCCATGTAAGGTGAAGCTCTACCACTCATATCATGCCACTTCTAAAGCAACAAGAAGGTTTCGTGACATAATAGAGTGGGTTCGTACCTAAGGTCATGGTGATATGGTCACAAGGTCATGCAAAATGTGAACAGTGGTGAAACCTAACCTATATGCTAGTTTAGACATGATACCTGAGATCGGCATGAACGGGTCAATCCAACGACTGAAACGACACTGAAAAAGGTCTTCTACAACACCAATTATGTCAAAAACGGTCCAAAATGGTTAGAAAATGTCGAAACTATAGGAAAGGGGGTAAAAAATTTCAAATATTTGAAATTTTTTCTATAAATAGTAAAAAATATAAATCATTTGAAACTTTTACCCATTTGAGCTCTAATTTTCAACTGCAAATTCCAGGAGATCCAGCCGGAGGAATTCACAACCGTTTCTTCGAGGTATTTACTCATACTCTCCTCTTGCATTTTGACATAATTTTTATAGATTTTCATGGTCAAATGAGTCTTTTAGGCCATCCCAAAATGAGCGTTGCGGCCCACGCGAAAATCGAGGATTTTTCCGCGTATAGGGCTGGATATACGCGGAAAAGGGTCTCAAAACCGTGTACATACGCGGTTGTTTTCAAAACAGTCGCGTATGAGGCCGCGCATATGATTTTTCACTAAACTAATGGGCAAATTTCCAATTTCTTTTGCAGGATGGTGCTAGAGTGGAGAGAGCGTGAGCATGGTCAAGTACAGGAAGCAGTAAAGGTCGACTTAATGCCTCAACAAGCTCTTCGTGCATGCAGACTCTACAAGTTTTGGTGTCTTGGTGGTTTGAGGGTCAAACCAAGACTACTACAGATGCTGGTAGACTATTGGGATCCAGACTCAGAGTCCTTTCATATTTATGGGATGTTCCTCACCATAGAGGTGGAGGACATATACTTTATCACAGGGCTTTCTAGACGAGGGGAGGTGGTGAACCTTCATTCCCGTGGTGGGCCAGGGGGTGGCCTGATTATCAACGAGTACATTGTAGTGTACTGTTATCCAGACACTGAGAAGGTGGGGAGTCAGGTCCCTACCAATGTTATTCAGGTGTTGGGCCTAAAGGCCATATTATTGACACTAGGCAAGATAGCCGGCTTAGAATCACTCCACCAGGCCTCGTGGCCTCTGATGTTCTATGTAGTGGAGTGCATGAGACCCACAATATATGACTGGAGTACTACCCTACTGAGCAACATGAAACACCAGCTCAGTGAGTATAAGGCAGGTAGGGTGTGGAACTTCAGGTTCAGTAGTATCTTGAGCACGTTTTTCTTCGAGCGTGTTCTAGGATTAATCCCTAGAGTGGACGTTCTTCTCCACGGGGTTCGAGATCCGGCCCAACGGCATTGGGCAGATGCTATGCGCAGACTGGGGGGTGGTAGGGTTGTCAACCCATATCCAGCTGACTTCTTTCCATGGTGGCGACGACAGATAGTTGCCATTGATGACTACCCCTATGCAGGGATAGATTTCCAGGGGGACCCGGACATGCCATTGCCACCATGATCGACATACGACGATATAGGTAACGAATCTCGATCCTCACCTTTTTTAAATTTTTTGAGTTATTGAATTTTTTTGTATTTTCTTGATTTTATGGAAGCAAAAAGACATGTTTTTGCGCGACAACACATAGTGACATCTACCATTTGTGTGCAGATGTAGGACCACAGCAACCAGAGGGCTTCCCTCATCATAGACGGAGGGGAAGAGGAGATGACATCATGGGTGTGGATGCGGAGCGAACGCTCCAGAGAATTCATACCAACTTTGTGAGACTGACTCATAGAGTTTCCATGGCGCAAGTCGAGGACTTGCCTAAGGCCATGCAGTGGCAGGTGGTGGGTGTACCACGCGCATGGGTGCGTTTATTTCGACGGCTAGCTAGAGCCGTAGTGACGTTCCATGATCACAACCCTCCTCCTCCTCCACAGGATTAGACACCTGGGAGTGTATACATTTTGTACGACTGTGTATTATATGATGGTGGATTAAAAGCCCCAATTTTGTATCATGACACTGTATTATCACATTTTTGATGTATAAAAAGTTTTATGGTGATCGATTTATTTATTTACATGTGTAAAAATTGTGTTTGTGATTAATTTATTATGAATGAAAAAAATGCCAATCTAACACGTAGTTAGCATATGAGTCAGCAACTTGATTATTATTTCTTGGAATGTGTATATATGTTATATTGTCAAATTGTCGTTCTAACAATCTCACACATAAGAATCTTCTCAATAACGTTGGATCTCTAACATGGTACAAACCATTAAGCTGTGACACTACTAACTCTGAATCAAGACGTACCTCAAGAGATAGAACACCATGTAGAATGGCATCCCGTAGAAGCTCAATAACGACACTATATTCAGCAACATTGTTGGAAGATGGCCATATACATACACCTCCTGAAGACAGTACCTGACCCATAGGAGTATAAATCACCCAAGCAGCAGAGGCCGAGTGTTGAGTGTGACGGCTTGCACCATCCGCGAATCCTATGTAGGTGGAAGATTCCATTGACATCTCCCAAAAGAAACGAAAACTAATCACAAACCCGATCACGATAAAAAAAAATACCTAACTACGCAAAGTTGTACAATAATATACAACAAACAGCCTTGGCTAAAGATTATGCATAGTATTTCTTGAGATAGAGCCCATTTCTAGGCTCTGCCAAAGCTGTTCCTTCGTAATCCACTAAATCATAAGCACCCTTCTCTAACACACGCTTGACCACGTAAGGACCACACCACATAGGATTAAATTTCCCTTCCCCCAAGGGTTCTTTCGGTTAATCCCACAAAAGGACCAAGTCTCCTTCACTAAACACTCTTGGATGGACAGATTTATCGTACTGGACCTTAACGCGATGATTATTGACCTCTAGAGCCACCAAGGCATCCCTGTAGAAATAATAGATCAATTCTATGTGCAATGATGCTAAGAAGAAGCACAAGAAATAGATCTTGCTACTAAGAATTCTCACAAGCATACACAGGAAAATGAGAGAGAAGAAAAGAGATTGAATCACATGAATGAAGAGATGAATATTGGTGTGTATCCTTCCATTGAATAATTATGAATAATAGAGTACATAAATAGATATTCCCTCATAGGAAAGTCAAATTGTATGGAAACAACTCATAAAGCTCAAAAAGGCTGACTTACCCAAATATAGCAAACCCCCATAGGTGGATAAAGCACTTGCTAAATCTATCAAGGACCTCACGAGTTGGAAAAAGCATGAGTGAGTTGTCAAGGAGATAGAAATAACATGCTAATCCTAGAAAATGGAGAAAAACTAATGGAGGATGGGTTGGAAACAAAAGCTCCCAGTTTCCTAGTTAACTAGCTTTTATCTTATCCATAGGAAAGCAGGAAAAAGCAGAAAAAAGAAGAATCTGCTATAAGGTCCTGCATACTAATTCTAGATGAACCCAGAATCAGAAATAACTCATTCCTAGGATATAGATGGCATGCATTGACTTTAAGGTGCCACCTAATTAAGCTAGTGGGTGAATAATTAATCAAATAATGATTAATTATTTTATCCTAAGTTGTGAGTGGGCTTAATATATTCCCACACCCCCCTATAAGTCTAACTTTATGATGGTATGAAAAAAAATATGGATGCATATGGATGCATATAGGGCCCAGTAACAAGGCTATGGTCACCCTTTTACAATTATTATGTCCAGAAAAGTGAGGAAAGAGGCAAAACCACATGGGGAAAATCCTCCCTCAAGATAGGACAAGGCACAAAATTTGAAATATGTCTTCAAAATATCTTCATCTTCACTTTAATGAGCTGACTGAACTGCTTCTGGATGAAGGACTTGCTGAAGAAATCATGAACTCCATGATCATGCGCTAGAGTGTAGAACCTGCAAGAAGGAAGAGGAGAGACTCCTTGTATCTCATCAACTGATGAAGTAGGAGCATTATCTGAATGCTTCTTGCTGCTGTCAAACTCTGATCTACAAACACAATCTGAAATGGAAAAGAGATCTGTGCATACTCCTTTCCAAAGAGTACAAAAAATAAGACAATTTATTTCACACCCAATTCCCTGAATAGCTGCAAAATTGTGATGTGAATCACATGTTAATCTTCCAATCTGATGTAGCACCTGTATAGATCTGATATGAGGCTGACAAAACTCTGATATATCAGAAATATTAACATATGGAACAGCAAGGACAAAGTATTTAATGGCTCCATGAGGATATAGGGCTAGACTAGGAAAATTATGAGCAACTAGGAAAAACTGATAAGTGTAAAAATCTGAATGATGGATGGGAAGAATGAGATGTTCACAATCTTCAAGAAGGATCTGAGTATTGATGCCAAGAAAAAAGAAGGATATGTTGAAGCACATGAGATCAAGTATGGTAAGTGGTATGACACAAATAAGGCTTGATGTGGCTAAGCAAACATCCTGGAAGTCACTGGGTTGCGCACCATCAATGAGAGAGGCATGCAAGAGGTGTGAAGAATCTGGCACATAGATCTTAGAATCTAAGATAGGAGATTGAGAGAACAATGAATGGGTTATAGGATCATAATCAATATCAGCAGCAGCTCCATATGTTACTTCTTTTTCATCAATAGTATCACACGAAGAAAAATCACCTTCAAGAGACACAGAAAAAGATGGCTCTTCAATATTTGCTTCTTCATTGAAGGAGGAAGCATTCTAATGAAAGAGGGCAGCAGCAACATGAACTATATGAGAAACTTCTTCATCATGATCAACTTCATCAGAGAATGTAGAGGCCAAGAGATCTTGAGAAAGAGATCAAGAGGAGATGCTAGGTTCGCTCCATGCTTCATCTTCGATTTCCTGCAAACCAAAAGCTTTGTCCAAAATTTTCCAAAGCTCATATGGATATTCAGCAGAATCCATGAGATGATATATATTTGGAGACATTCCCAAACACATAATTCCATAAGCTCTATCACAATTATTTAGCCAATCAATCTTCTCTTCATAAGACTCAAGTTCACTCAATGCACCAATGGAGACATCAAAGAGACATTGCCTCTTCAAGTATGCACTCATCTTTGGCTTCCAATCAGCATAGTTGAAGGGAGATAGTAGAGGAACTTTTGAATCCATATTGAAGTTGTTGATATTCTCTAAGAGATACTCTCTGCAACCTGCAAAACAAACTAGGAGAAAATCTTGTAAGCTAGACAAGCTCTTCTTCAAAGAGGGATGGGAGATTGGAAGCGCTCCTCAACTTTGTAGAACTTCATCAACCT
>LPNX010600716.1:1394-69402 GCA_001517045.1 Pseudotsuga menziesii | reverse complement strand
TTATCCATAGAAAAGCAGAAAAAAGCAGAATCTGCTATAAGGTCCTGCATACTAATTCTAGATGAACCCAGAATCAGAAATAACTCATTCCTAGGATATAGATGGAATGCATTAACTTTAAGGTGCCACCTAATTAAGCTAGTGGGTGAATAATTAATCAAATAATGATTAATTATTTTATCCTAAGTTGTGAGTGGGTTTAATATATTCCCACAATCCCGACGCTGCTCATCGAGTTGCTCAAGGTGAACCAAATGCTCCTCCAAAGGTGAAGTGTCTAGTAAGAGTTTCACAGCTAGCTTCAATGAAGGAATTTCGCATTCAACCGGCAATATCGACTCCACTCCTTGTACAAGCTGATATGGAGAAAAACCAGTGGCAGTCTTAACCGCGGTTCGATATGCCCACAAAGCAGGATATAACATAATGTGTCAATTATTCTTGCTTTGTGCAATGGTTCGTTGAAGAATGGATTTGAGTGATTTATTCACTGCCTCTACCTGTCCATTCACTTGGGGGTAGTAAGAAGAGGAGTTCTCTTGCTTATACCCTAACTTCAATGCCAACTCTTCCATCATATGGTTCTGAAAGTGCGAGCCATGGTCAGTGACAAGATCTTTCAGAATCCTGAACCGAGTAATAATTTGGTTGAATACAAAGTGAGTGGCTGTCTCATCGTCGGATTTTACTGTAGGCATAGCCTCAACCCATTTCGTGAAATAATCAACAACCACTATAATGTGATGGTGCCCCCCAACCGAAGCTGGGTTGCAATCCATAAAATCGAGCCCCCACTTAGTGAAGGGACCGGCGATGATAATGGGATGTAACGTGGTAGGTTTCGAGTGCATATTACGTGCGAACACCTGGCAAGGGTGGCACCTCTTGACTACATCAACACAATCCTTAAAGATCGATGGCCAGAAATAACCCGCTCTCAAAATCTTTTGAGCTGCAGAAATCCCAGATAAATGACCACCACACGCCCCTCCGTGGCAATCATTCAGCACAACCTCAGCCTCATCATGAGTTAAACAACATCATAAAATGGAATCTACCCCATGGTGGTACAAAGTATTGTCCACTATGAGGTTGTTCTTAGAGACGTGACATAATAGTCGTCATTCATCTCGCGAGAGGTGAGTAGGGGTCTTCAGTGTTTGTAAATATATTATGATATCTCCATACCATGTGTCTAACGTAGAGATTAAGAAGATGTGTTCATCGACAAACGTATCTTCACAAACCAACTTCTCGGCCTCGCTCGAAAAATCTGATATAAGCTCTGAAAAGATTACAGACTTCTTCGATTTTGGCGAAACAAACTCGAGATCAAATTCTTACAGAATGACAATCCATTTATTATACTTTCCCCCAATAATCCTTTGGGTGAGGACGAATTGAAATGGATTTACATGGGCTACAACCAAGGTCTAGCGAAGGAGAATATAATGTCTCAAACGCTGAACCACATGTACAGTAGCTAAAGCAAGCTTCTCGACATGAGAATAACGAATCTCTATGTCAATAAGGTTTCGGCTCAGATAATATATGACATGCTCTTGGAGCTCCTCATCCTCTTGAACCAAGACCATACCAATCGTCTCTAAAGACGCGGCCACATATAATAAGAAATCACAGCTATAGTCCGGGGGACTAATCACCGGGGCCGATGCTAGGGCTCGCTTGAGTGCATCGAAGGACTCCTGGGCTCGCTCATCCCAATAAAAGGGAGTATCCTTCTTCAAGAGACGCATGAAGCCTCTAGTTAAATTGGCAAAGTTGACAACAAATCTTCGTAAGAAGTTTTCCATGCCTTGCAAACACTGAAGATGACGAATATTCTTCAGGGGAGACAACTGAAGTATTGCCTCAACCTTCAAAAAGGGTCGACTCTTATACCCTCTTTCGAAATGATGAATCCTAACAAATGACCTGACTTCACGCAAAAGATGCACTTATGAGGATTTAATCTAACTGAATAGCGCCGGCATCTTTCGAATACCAATCTCAAGTGATAGGGATGACGCATTCTCATACGAGAATGAGCAACGAGATCATCCAAAAATACCTCGATAATTGACTTGAGATCGTGGAAAATCAAGGTCATTACCTGCTGAAATGTAGCTCCAACGTTTTTAAGGCCGAAAGGCATTTTTCGATATGCGAACGTTCCCCAAGGAAAAATAAATGCAGTCTTATGTTGGTCCTCAGGTTTAATCTGTATCTGATTATACCCGGAAAAGTCGTCCATAAAGGAGAACACCTCACTACCCGCACACTCATCCAAAATCTGATCTATAAATGGTGTGGGGAAGTTATCCTTAGGACAGGCACGATTCAAATCGCGGAAATTAGTGCATATGTGGATCGCTCCCTGCTTCTTATCCACCGGAACAGGGTTTGAAACCCACTCCGTCAAGGGAACAAGATAGATGAAACCGGCTTTTAACAGTTTCTCTATCTCCGCCTTAATGGCGGGTGCTTTCCTAGGATTCACCGCACGTAAACGTTGTCGAACAGGCTTAACATTGGGGTAAGTATTAATCTTGTGCTCGACAATACGAGGGTCAATACCTGGCATCTCGTCGTAAGACCAAAAAAAAATATCACAGAATTCCTTGAATAGCTCGGTATATTCCAGAATCTCAGCATGGGAACATTCTTCCCCAATATAGACATTCTCTATCGTGCCAGGATTGCGAGAGATGTTGATAGGAATCGTTGAAGATATGTTTGCCATGTTTCCATCAGCCACCAGACCAGGAGAGCTTAATGGAACCACAGGACTACCAACTCTTTGACTAAGAACCGCCCTAAAATCGTCACACTCCAAACGTTCAAGCTCTGGAAGAAAGTACGATCTATGATGAAGTTCCTCCCATGGTGGCTCAACTCCCGACATAGCCTCAATAATCGCTTCATCCGAAGGGAAAACCATATCAAGGTATTCGTGGGCATGAGAAGACTGTACTACCCATGCCGGCAGCACATACGGGTCCTCCTCCGTCCATGAAGAGGAAGGACTAGGCTCTGCAACACTCTTGAGATTAGCTTGATGAGCTATCATGGCTGCAGGCAATGGCACGCTCGTCTCGACAGGCTCACTCGAAGTAATCGGTGTAGGAAGAATCCAAGGGTCTTCCATATGACTCATGCGAAAAGACACTGATGTCGTAGAAGTTGAAGCCTCATCGGAACTAGATTCTATCATGAGGATCGGTGCAGGACAACTAAAGCTTCCCATGAGGGATGGATACATGCCTACACCCACACTCCCAGTTTCCGACTGAGAGTGCTCAACGATCGGGATCGAAGCTCCTGAGGATGCGGTAACAGATGGATTCTTGAATGTCATTTGATCAATCGTTACGATCTTCCCATTATGTGGAAAGCATACAACGCGGAACAAGGAAGAAGCAACGGCTTGCATACTATACATCCAATTCCTACCCAACAAGAGATTATAGTCAAGGGGTGCATCAACCACCTCAACCTCTATCACAACGGTATTCCCCCCCAAACAGAATTTAAGGGAAGGAAGGATGTCGTGCGGCCTAAAATATTTCCCATCGAACACAGTTAACATAGTCGCTGATTTAGACAGCTCAGGAGAACCGAGACCCTTCCAACAGGCCAAAGACATCACAGAAGCAGCAGCGCCCTCGTCAATCATAGTACGTTTGAAGGTCATACCAAGACATTCTACGTGCACCAAAAGAGACACATAGTAGGGCAAGCAAGGCTGAAGTCTTGCGGTTTCAAATTTAATCACAGAGGAAGAATCGTCATTGTTCACACTAAGGGTAGAAAGCAACGCCTTCCTTTGCAAAGGACAACTTTGAAGCACTTCCAATGCAAACATCGCACAAGGAGTATGGCCCAAATCCTCGACAACTGAATAATTCTGGGCGGCTCGAGCATTTGGATTATGCCCTGAACGCTTACGGACTCCCTTAGGAATGTGAGGTGCAGCCTCAGGTTTATCCGTAGATTTCTCAATGCGCAAAGGGGACCCTAGTGGATCAGGGTCTTTTCCTGGGCTGGGTTGTGACGAACTATAATATTTTGCACAAGTCACAACTTTCGCAGCACGGACCATGTTAATGCACCCACGACCACTCCCCTCCGGTGGATCATCATCACTAGACTGGTCATGGGACTTCGAGTTCATATTTTGATTATGCGGTAAAGGGTTAGTTAGCACAGCTGGACCTTGTGCTAAGAATCTCGAAGCTTCTTCAATCCGAGGGCACAAGTAAGTGAGGTGATCGTCCTTACATAGCTTGCAAGGGAACTTAACCTTATGTTTCGCTTGCTTGTCCCCCCCAGCATTTCTACCATTCTTGTCACTATTGTTATCATTCTCATTCTTATTCCCACCCTTTCGATTATTATTTTTACCCTTTTTTCTATTCCATCCGGGCTGCTGGTTACCTTTCTGGTCCGACGATTGCACAGAAAGTACATTCACCGTTTGGGTGGGTTGAAACGAAGCCGTAACTTGTCCCGAAGCAGATTGGTTGAGTGACAACTGACTAACTTGTTTTGCAACCAAATCTGCAGGTTTCGCACTTGCACAACCCACAATGCCATCGGCATGTGGTCCAGGTTTGACTTTGGGATCGAAACTAGAACAAGGAGCATTGGGAATAATCTCATACAACAAACCGGACTGAGCATAGATCAAGTCCAGTTCCTGCGCCCTAAAAATCGTTTGTTCCTCATTCTGCACTCCGGATGTGGAAACATCCTTCGCTATATATGGCAATATCGACTTGAGGAACCACTCGAGGAGGAATTCTGGTGGCATAAAAGCTTTAATTAATCTCTTCCGTCTACGCCACTCTTGAATATGGTCAAAAATATGTGCGGCTTTATCTTGCCGAAATGTCGACAAGAGTTCAGTACCAGCGTCATAGCGCACTGGTAACTGGAAGTGATTAAGAAAAGTCATCGCAAGTTCGTCGAACAAAGCGAAAGCCCCCTTAGGTAACTCTATATACCATTTCACAGCAAGCCCTATGAGGGTGCGTTGAAATAGTCTCAAACGGACTGATTCCTGATGTAATGAATTCGAAGAGTACCAAAGGTGAAACATAGTAACGTGTTCGCTCGGATCCTCTCATAGTTTGCCTTCAAACTTAGGTATGTCTGAAGGAAGCTTGGTAGGGACAGCCAGCCAAGCCGGGTCATGAGCCACAGGATCGTTCGTTAGTCTCGATAAGTCAGGAAGATTAAGCATCGCAAGGAAAGGGAGCCTAGGATGATGAGGTCGATGGACCGCTCCCTGGTTCATATAGGATTGATTACCACCATGGCCTTGGCCATAGTGTCCTCCTCTCGTTTGACCCGTATAGGGTGGCGTGGAAGTACCATAGTATGGTGGACCTTGACTAGTAGGAGCTACAAAGCCATAATTAGGAGAGTAAGTAGGTTGTTGATACCCGCCTCCATAAGGTGAAGAAACCTATCCATATTGCATCCCATAATAAGGTCCATAGGTCATCGCATGCGATGCCCCATGAGACACTCTATAGGTAGGAAGATACGCTCCGGAAGTAGGGATATACGCCCTGGAAGTAGCAAGATAACCTCTAGAAGCATGAACATAGCCTCCTGAAGCAGCGGGATTTATGTGAACTTGAGACACAATCGGTCTAGTAATCGCACTACAGACCTGACTCGTAGCCATATACCGGCTTGAAGGACCACGTGAATAAGGTGGAGAATGTACATTTGAAGAACTAGGGACCGAGGACGAGGGAATATGAGTAATAATATATGTACTACCGCCTATCATTACTCATCTCAGATCTGGTATCCTAATCGGATCGCTAACCCTAGACCTAGGAGGGAGATATGATGTAGCTTCCACCACTGGGATGGAAGGTGCAATGTGACTAGTGCTCCCAAACCTCTCTGCATGGTAAGGAATGAGAGTGCCCCCAGACATAGTGTTAGGCTCGAAATCGGATTCGACATGAAATGTCAAATCATGTGTAGGGAAACCAGATGTAGCATAACTACCGTATCTAGTGCTGGCAGGTTCAAAATGAGTCTCGGCATCCTTCGTCATTCCATACCGGTAACGCATCAATGGGGAATCAGACCTATAGTGAGTAGGCCTATCGTGCAAGGTTCCTATCTCAGAAATCACAGGACCTAACTTAGCTAAGTCAGGTGAAGGATCATAAGTAGGAGTAAATTCCCCATCATCTACATGAATGGGAGGAGGTGGTTCAGGAATATCCTCTAAACGGTCTCCCATGGTGTGTGAATCAATGTGTGAAATAGTACACCTGGACTGTCTAGGTCTCTCTCCCAAAGGAAGAGGAGAAGTAGAAGGCAAAAGTCCTGCTAAACGATGAGAACGGCGAGGAACTGCACTCGAATCCACAACGACTCAAAAAATAGCAAAGACTCTCTATTTACGTAAACCCTAGGCCAACTATCGTGCACAGAGCAATCACTAATTAAATCTAAATCCAAATGCAAGCAAACAAGGGCTGGATAAGTGAGCTCCCGAATGAAGCAGGTATGTCTCTCCTAGTAGAGGCTTGAGACTCCCATACACAACAAGCGGAGGTACGTAACCAATTATTGTGGCCCTCAGTTGCAACGCGTAAAGCGACTGTGCTGTCCGACCCCAACCTGGCCGGGACACCTGCAGAATAACCCCTGCAAAGTACCCCCTCGATATCCTAGGTAAGGCCACTAAGGTCACCTCAATATAATCAATGCTCAGGCGGACAGTCGCAGGTGGGATTGACCATATGGGCAGGGTAGCAAAGCCTGAAACTCTCGAAAGAGCCTCCAGATACGAATACAATCCCGAAAATATCTCCGGTGCTACTCAGTTATGACTAGAGGTCATCCCAATCAATAATCACTCACACTGCCTCGTGCTTAAGTCCCTTTTGAGAGGAGGATCATGAGAAACACTGGTTATACCAAGGATTTCACACATTCAGCTGGACAAACACCTAGATGTTGTTTAGTGATCTTGGAGAATTGACTTACAATGAACTATTCCAAGATCCTAAAACTTAAACTTGTTGGTGCACCCTAGAAAAGAAAGAATGTAATTCATTTTATTTAGCGTTTATTTTAGTTGGCTTTATTACTAAAAAAAAAAGGATATGATCGTGCAACTAATGGTGTTATGACGCAACAGGAAGTAAAATGCACAGCTAACAATCAATGCAAATGCTTTGTGTCCATGAAAACAGGGTATGGTACTACGTGAAATGCACAATTCTTCTTCAAATGATAAATGCAAATTTTCCTATATGAAGTCCTAACTAGTACTCCAAATCAAATCTAGTGCAAGTACAATGCAAAGTGCAAAATGCAGTGCATGATGATAAGCAAATGTTTTTGGATTTTTTGAAAATAATAGAGATGCAAAAAGAAAAAGAATCATCCTATAACCCCTAGACACTGCAAGCACACCCAAACAACACTCAAGCAAAGCACTAAGGTAAAAGAACTCTAATGCACTAATTTCAAACAAAAAATCGAAAATGCCATGACAAGAACCTTCTTAAAAAAGAAAAATTTAGCCTAAAAAAACGTTTCTGGTCAGAAACAGAGGTCTAAGCAGACCCAGGCAGTGCTAAAGGAGACTCAGCAAATATTAGAATTCACCCAGCAACCAACTATCTTCCCCAAAAAGGAAAAATCAAAGGCATACGCGAATGTTCGCAGTAAACCCGCATGTATACGCAGAGACCGCAGAAGAAACCCTGTGTATACGCGACTGTAAGTCAAAAACTCGCGTACAGGAAGAAAGGTGCATAAAATCAAGGAAAACAGACAGGCTGAGACAAACTTCACACCAATAAGACACTACCAAGCATACATGCCCCCAGACCCGACACAGAAACAAGAGAGAAAGAGCAATTCAAATTCATTGAATGCCGAGAAAACAACCCCCAAAGGACAACTACTAGGAACTCCCCAGTGGAGTCGCCAATTCTGTTACGGAGAGAAATTCCTATGGCTTGAGGTACCACAACAGATAGCTTGACTCCAGAAATCAATCCTTTCCAATATGCAATAGAAATTAAATGTCTAACACTGAAGGATCAGACCTCGTACCCTATTCCGGACGGTTAAAGTAGATCCCCGTTGAGCTTTCCAATCTTCAGCTTGAATTGATCTGTTACTTCCTCAACAAAAAGTAAACAATACAAGCATTCTATATATCATGGTATTAGATCTATTCTAGCATATATAATCAATAATGTACAAGTATTTGACATAATCCCATGGATAAAATATTCATTCAAATACACATTATTGGACAGGAAAATATATTTCTATTAATATAAATCAGAGATTACAAGGTACAACCTCTGACGACACGTCTGCGAACCGGAGAAACTGAATCCCCCACTTGGGCCTCCACCACCTCAATCCTCCATCTCTCGATAGCAAGCTCACAAGCAAAAGGCAAGCTTGGGAAGAACACACTAGTGCTCCAAGGGACAAAGGGATGCAGACTCAAGCATAAGTTTCGGCAACAATGGACTATAGTTTCTTTGCTCTCAATTCTCTCTTATGCCTTCAATGTACCAAGGGGTTCCTTATATATCTTTTCAAAGAGGTAATGAAAGGTCGAATCCGAGCGATCTCAAGGCACAGGGAAGGCCAGGAGTCAAATGAGTCGGAACCATGTCAAGGAAAACTCCAAAAATATTTGGATTATGCACAACACATCCCGATGTATGCGATTTTAGTGGTCAAACCCGTGTTTATACGCGCTTATAGGTTTGAAAGTCGCGTATATCATTTTTCATATGTTTTTAGGGATGATCAAGGAAACATCAAAGAACAAAAAATGGTCCATGGGGTCTAAGGAGTCTGCAGCGGGACAGGGGAAGGCCATACAAAGTGTGATTCACCGAGAGTGGTGAAATCCGCTATAACAGGTTTCATGAACTACAAATTGCATATTATAACTAGAGTTCACAAGTTATGATATGGAACTGGGTTTTTATGACCTCTTTAGTTATATATCATTAGATTGGTTATTATCATTTAAGTAAAAACCAAAAGGCCCTATACCTAGGCTATGCACATACATGAAATAATTTTTGGGATTAATATGAACTACTTACTATTTCATCTGTTCACAAATGCAAATACCAATGTGTGCAAATGCTAGGAACAATACTCAAATTATCAAATTGTTACAATTGAATTAAACCTTAGGTTATGAATTGAATTTCTTTGTTATCTTAAACCCTGGCCAACACTATTTTAATTGTTGAATAGTTACATGCTAGACTTGCCTTAAATGCCATGTGCTTCTATGATTAAAGATGATTAGGGTTTATAAACCCTAACGAGGAAAACAATTATAGTGTGGAGATTTTAATTTTAGATTATATTATCTTTATGATTGGGTAGATTCTAGCATTGGTTATGCATGCTAATTTGAGATAATTTTGGGTTGAATTTAAATAAACATTAATGGTGTTTATTTTGTTAGATATCCTAAGTGCATACCTTTGGATAGGTCATCATGCACTTGTGTAGGCCATCAAGATGATGACTAAGGAAAATCCTCTCAAATAAAAAAACTTGCTAGCCAAAATGACCCTTCAAACCATGATTGTACACCTAAAGAGAACATGTCGCTACCAAAGGAAGGATCAATAGGGATGACAACATAAGAAGTGAGTGGGTAATATAGGAAGGCAAGAAAGTGACGTTAGGCTATGATAGGTGGGTAAGAAGGCTATTAGGGCTGCCCTAAATAGGATACTACCTGTCAGGGTTTCCTCATTGATTATAAATCCCAATTTATGTATTCTAACCTTTAAAATTCAGTTAGGGTTAGGATTTCCTCATGGATTCTAAACCCTAGGTTATGCATGCTAACCCTTAAATCGCTAAAATTGCAACAAATACAATAGATCGTTAAAATTGCAAGTGCTCAATAGATCATTATAGAAGACACATATTCATGAACTTGTTTCTTTTTTTATTTGTCAAGGAAGAACAATTTTTATGGGGAGTTAGCATTATGGAATGTTTTAATTTCAATTATGCATGTGGTTGAAGCATGTTAGTGGTGTTTATGGGACGCTATCATCATATCGTACAAAGTCAACCTCTCTTGCAACCAACATAAAAGTATTTCCAGCCAAGCATTTAGCATTATGACAGTCTATATTTCACTTTTTAGCTAACCAAGACAAAGGTACAATTTTTTTTAAGTAAACATCAGTGATAAACAATTTTATAAGTGACAAGTTTCCAAGCCAATGGGACTGTTAAACCAAATCAAATTTCCAATCAAGTAAAATGTCTTATGACAGTCCAAGATGTAATTTCCAGTCAAGTAGGAATGATAAGAACTATATTCACTTGACTTTTGATGACACAATGACTTGCAAGCAATTCAAGGACTTTTCTAGTATTTCGCCAAGTTATGGATGCTTATATACCAATGTCAAATTTGTTTAAGTATGGCTGGGAATGATTGTTTATATATAGTCCCTTTAGGGTGTGTTTGTGCCACTTTAAATTGGGCTATGGACAAATTTGAAGTGAGGCCTTAGTGAGTGGGTAAGATAGGAAGGCAAGGAAGTGACCTTAGGATATGATAGGTGGGTAAGAAGGCTATTAGGGCTGCCCTAAATAGGATATTATAGTGAATATGTTAGGGAATCTTAGGATGAGTTAGTGGTGTTCTAGGGTTGTCCAAAATGTATATTACAGTCAGAGATATAGGGAGAGTCGTGGGGGTCTAAGTAGTGTGGAAATGAAAGGAATAAGCCTTGATTTAGAGAGAGGGAAAGGTAGGAGTCTAGGGCAAAGGTTTTAGCAAGGGTTAGGGTAGAATAGAATAGTTTAGGTGTGTCTTATGGCTGCCTAATAGGTAGTATTACAGTCTAGTTTGATAGACATTCCTAGGGTTAGTCAAGGATAGAAAATGGAGTAGAAGGCCAAAGGTTAGAATTCCTATGTAAATACCAAAGGCAGATAAGTTCTTTCTATTGCAATTTGGACAATGAATAAGACTGTATTTTTATGCATTTGTGTATTTTTTGTTAACTGACCTACAGTGTTAAATTTTTTATGCATTTTATTATGAAATTACGGACTTTATTGCTTCGTCAACGATAAGTATTGGAAGCGCATAAATTGTAAACTAATACTGTAAAGAAGTACAAAATGATATATTAATATACAAAAATATCTAATCATATACAAAATATGGCAACTCGTGCCCTATACAAAATATGGCAACTCATGCCAAAATGCCACATCATGGCTAGTGTACATAGGAGGCTCTCTCAATCCTCCTACCCACCCTCAGAGCTCCCAAGTCCAACTCAAAAATAGATCTTCCTCTTCTTCGAGCTAGAGGAAGCTCGGTTCTCTCGGATGCTTTGACCACCTCCCCTTGGGCTCTGAAATGACAACAATCAAATGTCAACTCCTACATGCAATTATACAAGTATAAAACACAATTTAAATATCAAAATTACGTTTTCAAATTTTAAATAGCTCACTTGATACGAGATCGTAAGTGGTGAGCGGGATACCCTCCTTCGTGATCCAAGTCTCTCAGCAATGCCACCCCACAACATTTAAACAATAAGATAACTCATACAATTTACTGCTAGGTTAATTTTCGTTAATATTGAACAATATTTTCATAAACTAATCAATCTCATCGTGAACACAACAGGCTGGTCCTGGGGGCTAGCAGGTGGAGCAATCGACTGCTCCTCAGGGGTGGCAGGTGGAGCACTGGGATGTACAACCTGCTTTGATGCTAGGGTGGATGGCATAGCGGAGGATGTAGCCACATCGATGTTGGATACAACACTAGGGGGCAAGGTTGGAGAGGGCATGGACTGGAGTGGGCGAAGTGGTGATGTACGAAAATAAACGCTAACTGGCTGTAGAATGGAATGAGCCACACTGGAAGAGGAAATGAGGGTGGTGGGGGAATATTGAGGAGGGGGATGACGTCTGGGATGGGGTGGAGGGATGGGTGAATGTAGATGGATGGCGTATTGTGGTCGAAGGGGGGAGGGTGGAAACATGGGAAACTGCAAGGGAGGGGGTGGATGGGTGGAGCCGGGGGGGGGAGCTGGATGGAAGTGTGGTGGTGGGTGGGAGGCAAGGGATGGAATGGGGTGGGGAGGGATGTAAGGAAAGAGACATGTATGCCAGGGGCTACACCTGGCATATATGGTGGGAAAAATCCAGTCAGTGGAGAGATAGTGACACCGACGTGCCTATGTGGTGGGACCTGCATACATATTCATGGCATCGTGTATTAGTACATAAATAATATAACTAGACGAATCTAAGCCATCAATACTGAAATTAAATTTAAAGATACCTGCTCACGAGGGGATCTGTTGATCCCTGGTGGGGATGGATGGTCACTCAATCCTGCGGACAACTGTTCATTTGCACAAAAATATTTAGATTCAATTAGTAAATATTAACTAAATATGGGCCTACAACTTAAATAAATATGCGGTGATTAACTTCCAATTACTACTAACATTAAATTTAATTACTGAAAGAAAACTACCTGTGTATGGTGCCGCGATGTCCTATGCAGCTGCCATGGCTCCATCTAGGTTGAAGAAACCAGCTTCCTCCCACCCGTGTGTTGGAGACTCGGCATTGAATAGTTGTACATTAAAAAAATTCAAGTCATCAACATCTGATTCTAAGTTAAATTTATTAGAAATTATGACATTAAATAAAACAATGAAAAACCTGGTGTAGGTAGCTCTCTGTGCCATGCTCCTGCGTGGGAACCTGGCATGGATTCCCACAATGATGTGGCACTAGTCTCATCGAGATAGATGGATCCACCTGGCTAACACCTGTATCTGCTCTCCCTAGCCCACCACCAGTAGACCGTGCATAAGTGTGTCTCTCAAGGGGGTACTGTTCGCTCTGCGAAGACATAGCCACAAATGTGGTATGCCTGAGAAGGTGTTGTGTGGCACGTCTGACAGACTCATGGATCTCATCTAGCCTACTACCTAACCCAAGGGGTTGAGGAGGCGGGTTTGGCTCTTGCCTAGGTGCAGCAGGTCCTCTGAGTGGGTTCCGATGGGCGTGAGGTTGATCTTGGGCTGAGCCAAAATCGATGCCCTAGAACTCAGTGATGTCGAAGTACTTCACATGGAACCCTAACACAAACTCAGCCCACAGTTTCCTGAGACAATACTATGGGACCTCGACATTGTTGCATGGAGGATTGTTAAATACCATGAACCATCTCTTCCTCCAGTTTTCTCTCTATGGCTGGTAATTACACCAATCCATGCAAACTCACCTATTCCTCACATCTAGAGGTTGTCCTATTCTAGGATCTGTAAATTTTCTCCACAGTTGGGATTTTGTGATATTCAAGTTTTTTATATCCTCTTTGGATATACCAGTGTTATAATGCTCTCTCTTTCAAGCCCTATATTCGCTCAAACTGATTATCTCACTATGGGAAATGTTGATAGATTCTATAATGTTTTGTTTTGATGTGGTGAGGAAAACCCGAGAGGGTTCCCTTGTGTTCTTCAATTCATCACTCAAAATTCTTAATTGGTTTAAATCCCCGCGTAATTCATCTTTGGAGTTTTCTTCATTTAATTCGGGGTTTGGGTCCTATGTTTGGTTTGTTTCATTCATTTCTTCAAATGGTTCATTGGTATTGGTCATTGTGCTTAGGTAATTTGTACCTGCAGTATCAAATTCTGCCAATTTCAATTGATTTTCAATTTCTTTTTGATTTTGTATTTTATTTTAAAAACAATAAAAAGAATGAAATAAACAAAAAAATTGTTTTCCTACTCTATTTACCTTACTCCAGCGTCGTTTTAGGTGATTTGCACAAGTTGGTTGGGCTCCTTAGGGGTCAAATTCGTCTCCTTGGGGCCGTTTCCTCCTCCTTGCGCGCTCGCGGGTTGCAAAAAACAATACGCACTTTTTTTAATACATAGGGAAGCGCACGCGTCCGCGCGTCCCTATTTGCTATCGCGCCCAACATGCGCACGCGTCCAAATGCGCGTGCATGCTGTTATTGCCCATGCTGGAAATCTGGCGTGGAGGTTCATCAGTTCAAAGTGGAAGCGCATGCACGCATCTACGTGGTGCGTGCACGTTGTTGATTTAGCCTGCTTGCGCGCTCCCATTGCATCATAATTGGGTAGCAACTTCTTACGGCCACCCAGATGTCATTATCTATATGTGTTTATTTATTTATTTTTATAGTTCATCACATGATAACAAGATTAGATAAGATTTAAAGTTTATATATATATATATATATATATATATATATATAAATAAAAAATCAATCTATTCTTATTATAAAAAACATTGAAAATTAAATCACTTGTTACCTTTTTATATATAATTTTAAACAAATTGTTACCAGTTTCTTTAAGCACCCTTAAGTGAAGCTTATTTAAATCTTAATCAAGATGCATTTAAGCATAACAAGATAGGACAACCACACTATACACACTTGTTACACTTGGGTTAATCTTGTTGATCCACTAAAGCAAGTCCAAAATCTGAGGTAGTATCTAAATGGCTACCAACTTAAAAATAATTATTAGTTGATGCAGAGATAACTAGAAGCTACATGTATAACTCTTTACCGATGCACAAATAAAAAACACTTGAAAAACACTTCAACCAATATAATTTCAAGAATTATGATGATAATGATGATAATAAATAAGTGAAAATCAAACAAATAACTTATTCCTAACAATTAAACCATACACAAATTAAATGATTCTACTATAAATAAATAAACTAAAAAAAAGTCACCAAAACATTCGTTGAGTCTTTGAAGACTTTCATCCTCTTAAACCAAAACAAAAAGTACTCTTATTATCTCATCTCTTTATAAGTTTATTACAACTTCCAGGGCTTTGAATCACGAGAACACAAACCGTTTGCCATTGGCACTAAATTATCTGAAGCGAAATCCTTAGTGTTGCGCAACTTATCTCCATCAAAACTATCTGCCAACAAAACTAAGGGTGTAGACGGGACTCCCTAGAGCTAGAAAACTAGTCCAAGTAAGCTTCAATAAAAAATTTAAGGAGGGGGCCTAAAATATAAAAAAATTGGGGAATTAGTTGCAGCAGAAACACCGTTGTAGGCGAATAACTTTGCAATGGGTTGCAAAGGTAGTTGCTTTGAGGAAAGAAAGAGCCTTTAATTCGGGTAAGTCCCCAATATTGGCTCGCACCTGTGGTAGTGACTTGGGACAATTTAAACCCAAATGAGCGGCTTATATATATTACAATGAATTCTATAAAGTTTTCATATAGTGCTTGAGGGCTCCTTGTCGTGTAATTGTATTCCATGAAGTTTAATATTGAGAGTTTTAAGCCCATTCGTTTTGATTATGAACTTGTTATGGTCATATAATACGATTTATAGTAGTTGTTTAATTACAAGAATGAGAAGTGCATTTTAATATGGGTTTGTTATCAATCATTCTTTTCATATGTTATATAAACTCTGGATATTTTTTAGCGAGGTTATCAAAATTACTCGTGTAGCTTTACAACTTATTCTTTTCCGTGTTAGCACTGCAGTTATTCCTAACTTAAAACTTTGATCTCGGGCATATAGTTAGAGTCGTTGCGCTCTGCCATAAATTATTACAGACCCTATGCTTATGTTTTTCATAGTGTTCAAATTCAGTAACTTGTAAATCATTTTACATTTTTTTTATCGAATTTCATAATTAAGAGCCGTTATTTTCGTGGGCTGTATTGTTACATATACCTGGTTCTGAATATTACCAGAAATGCATTAAATTTGTTTTAAAACTAACCAACGACTAATAGGGATCTCGTATTGACTTTAAATATGTCAATTATGTGTTCCTTTAAGTTTTGTAATCACATTTATTGTGGTTCTCCCCTTCATGTGTACATAGGGTTCGTTGACTCTTGCCCCATCACAGTTAGGATTTATAGTAAATATTGGTTTATAACTAAACACCATCTCATATGGTTTTATAAAAAATTACTCAGGTAATAAATATTACCATGATTAGTAATACTAACATTTTCTTCATTCTTAAATAAGAAATCATTGATTAAATTTATTTTGGTGGTTGGAAAAAAAAAATAGCCCATGTGACAACTAAACTTAATGGCATGGTAATGTGTAGTCCATGTGACACTGAAATTCCTTCTAGCACCTAGAAGTTGGGCTAATGTGCACAAGGTTTAGTCAAACTGCATTTTACAACTAGGAGTTGAAGTAATGTGTAGTTCCTTTGATAGTGGAACTCCTAATAAATTCCTCTGAACTCCATCCCGCAATGGGATTCTAGTTAATGTGCATAAGGCTTAGTCGAACTCCATTTGGAAGCTAGGAGTCAAGACAACTCGAAGTTGTTTTTTAACTACAATAGATTTATATTAACTTGTAAAATAACTATTAGATACAACTATTAGCTTAACTCCAATGACGATACAACTATGAGTTTAACTTCAACTATGAGCTTAACAACCATAAATTAAGTGGTTATTACATTAGATTAACGATTAGATACAAGTAATTGACCCATTATGTAGGAAAAACATTATCAATGTGTCAAATATATACCTATAAATGTATTCCAAACATATTAATCTTATTAATATGGTTGTTGCTAGTCTAAATTTTTATGACAAAAGAGTGTAAGCATGGAAGTTGGGTTCAAGAGAAAGGACCGTTAGGTTCAAGAATTTATACCAAAGAGAAAGAGAAGGGAGGGTTTGTTTTATTAATTGAGATCTTATTTATAATCTACAGTTTGGTATGTGGACAGGGTTTGTGGTTTAACTTAAATATAGCTATTGCAATTTAGAGAGAACTATGATTGTTTTACTAGTTCCTATGATATTAATAAGAACTAGCCAACTTTTTAATTTGTGGATGATGAATATTGATAGGACACAAGTAATGTGTCACTAACAACTTAAATATTGCCTATACCAAAGCTAACAATTATCCATGCATCACTGCCCTTGTGATGCAAACTACCACCAGTTATCCATGCATTTACAATGATGATATTAAATATTGTTGTAAGACATACAATGATGTTTCAAAATGTATCATTTAAAATATATTTTAGATTTTCATGGTACTTATGATTAGTGTGTTGGCTAGTGATATGTTAGTGGGTTATTAAGTCAAATGATTAATGTATTAATATGTTAAAGCAAGTGGGCAAGTAAGTCATTGGTTAATAGAGTAGCCAAAGTGTTAATGGCTATTATGTTGGTAGGTCACTAGTTAGTGTATGATATGGTTAGTGGATTAGTGGGTAGTGTGTTAGTAGATTAGATGGTTAGTGAGAAATTTAATAGTTAGTACCATGGGGAATCAATAACTTTGTTACCATTACTGAGGCTAGGCTCAAGTTCAAATCCCACTGTTTCCACTATAACCCCAAGGGTATACCCAACAACCCACAAGCTAGGTCTACCAATAACTTATAACTTTAGTACAGGTCAATACCTTTAGAGACCATCATATCGAATAGGGATCCTAGTCCATCAGATGGTTAGTTGATAAATGGTGTAGAGGGTTAATGATTAATGGGATGAGAGCTAAGGGTTAGTGATTAGTGGATTAACAATTATTGGATTCATGAATTCTGGGTTAGAGAGTTGGTGGTTGGGATTTAAGGCTCTCTTGCGAGTTAGGGTTAATGGGCTAGTGATTTTTATATAAATGGAATAGTGGTTAATGATTAAAATTATTGCATGTTAGCATATTGGCTATTAATAGGTTAGGAACTAGTTGTTAGGTATTACTTGTTAGTGGTTAATGTGTGAGTGAATCAATGGATTATGGTTAATAGAGGATGTTAAGGAATATTTTTGTTAGTGGGTTGATTGTAGGAGCGACAACATAAAATGAGGCTTCCATGAGAATCATAAAATGACACGAAGACATACAATTATTTAGAAGATCAAATTAAGAATTATATGATTAAGGGCATGGATGAAAAGGTAAAGATGGGTAACATTTTTTCAGCGAGGAAAAACACTTTTTGGAGCGAGGTTGTACAAAAAATCAACAAAGCAATAGGTTGAGAGTTTTATAAACTCTCATTTGAGAACCAAAACTCAAAAAAGCACTAGGTTGAGAGTCTTATAAACTCTCATTTGAGAACCAATTGATCAAAATATTTTCTCAAATGAGTCTTTGGTAACCACAACAATAAATTCTACAGGTTTTAGAAATTGCAACCTCAAGAAGGGTGAACCCCCATAATTTTTAGAGATCATATGTTAGAGATACTACCAATGGATTTCTTCTTTGAATCATAAAACATCATTTCTTAACATTTTTATTGTTCTCAAAATCACTTGAAATGAAAATTCAATATTTTCATAATTTCAATACAAAGAAACCTAGAAAAAATCAAAGCGCACTCTCTCCCACTATCCTCTTTAAAAAGGGTATTTTTAGTTTTCTTGGTAATGATCACAACAAAATGAAAATTGACCTATAATTTATGCAAATTGTGAGCATATTTATTTTTTACCTAAATTGAATAGTCATTACGTAAAATTTCAAAGTATATGGAATTAATAAACATCACATTTATCCTTGATAGGATATTTAGACTCTTAGGAGTTAGTTAAGATCACCTTGGTATAATGTGGATTTAGCTAAAGTGTGTTTATTTAGTATACATTTGTATTTATATAAACCAACAATCGCAATATGTTATAGACATAGAGAGATCTCTTAGTTCATCTTCACCTTGATCTTAATGGTTATTGATACATGGCTTAACACCTGATCGGTTCATGATCTCTATTTAAAGAGCATTGAGGTTCATTTACTTGAGGATCAATTGTGAGAAACTCATATGTAACATTATTTTTCATTTTCATAATGTATTTCCTCAAGTAGCTTTTGATTGGGGCTTTGGATTGTTTCCCTCTTCGAAGCTTTTAACCACGTAAAAACCCAATGTGTTTATCGGTGATATGTTTGTGTGAGTGGTTGCTCAATATGTTCAGTCTTTTAGAAATATCTTGTGTTAGTTGAACATGGTATCGAACCTCTTATGAAAGTTTTTCTTTTGTTGATGATCGATATCTTGAACCGATGTTGTCATATGCATCAAAAAATATAATCCTTTTTATTCTTATGTATATTTATGGGATAAGAGATGTGTTACATCATGTCTGTAGCAATTATTTTAGTTGGACATGCGTTTCACTGAAAAAAATTTGTTTACCCAAGATACATCCATTTTCCCATATCCCAAGGTATATTATTTATAGCTATGCATTTTTTAATTTGTTTTCATATTCTTTCAAATTTTAGTATGGTATTCTATTTTACTCCTTATTTCTACCTTTTGTATTTGTTTATGCTCTTTGTCGTACACACAATGTGAAATTGGCGAATTAGAAATAGAGATGAAAGGGTTTTCTTGACTACTTATGCTCACTATCATGTGCCTTACAGTGCGTTGGCCCTAGGAAAAGCCAGACATAATTCTTCCAAAATTCTGCTCGGAAAGATGAAGATTCTAGTCGCGCAACAAAATAAACTATGATGAAAGAATCTTCGACGTAAGCTGTCGCGACAGAAGGAACCATGACCGAAGAAGAATAAACCAAGTCGAAAAGAAGAGTTTGACTGATTTTGGGAGAAGAGTTAGTTAGATTAAAAGCTTGCTTTTAGTAATAAATCATGATTATATTTTGGGTTGATAATGACTATTTTTAGAGATAACTAAATGTATTAAAATATAAATACAACCTATCGACTGAAAATTGAGAGTCCTTCGATAGTTGAATCAAGAATTATAAAATCACAAAAGCTTATAAAAGCATCAACCCAAGCTGTGTGTCAATTGGTCGTTAGAGTGGGCTGAAGAACAATCCTAGATAGGGTTGCCTAGTCAAAGCACATATCTAGATTGTGTGTAGATCGACCATTCAGAGAGAGAGAGAGAGACCAAAACTAGAGAGCATGAGACAAGATATGAATTCATGAATTGTAAAGAATATCAAAAGAAGAGTCTACAAGCTTAGTGTGTGGACCAAAGGTGCCAAGCCAATTCTTACGCCAAATGAAAAGCACCTTTGTGGTTTTTCCCAAATGGGTTCCCATGTTATATCTTGTCTCTATGTGTTTTAATGCTTATGTTGTGTCAAATGCATATGTAATATAAATATTTCTATATGAATGTGTTGCACAGATTTAATGGCGAATGAACTTATATATGTGTCACACCTACTATGCTGAGTTAACATATGTTAATTCTTTATGATTATGTTTTCATATATGTCAATGGAATGGTAAATGGTTATCTTGAATGAATATATGAGAAAAAAAGTATAATTCCTTATTTCAGTCGAGTGAATCAATAGGATTATAGAGTGAAATCCCTGACATAATAGCAGAAACTTGGTTTTGGAAGTACCCATAAGATATCTCAGGTGAGACTTCATCTGCGTCACAGGTGTTGCCGACGGATTTCTCCTCTGTCGGGCCGATAACTTGGGTCTTGTTGACGAACAAAGGGTCTGAACCAACGTCAATTGAAATTAGGCCAATAAATGGTTCCATTGTTCGGACTATGAATCATTCCGACAGGAATATGTTTTGGTACCCGACGAAGCCAAAAATTAAAGATTGGTTTGATTATAAGGATTTAGAGTTTTAAGGGTAAGAAAGTGAAGGATAACATTTGAATCTGACTGAATGGTTGGAGCAATACCTTTACACAGAGATTCATGATTTTTTCTTTAGCGAATTTCCCATCGTATTGCATGAGTGGTTATTGAATCTAGCAACCCAGAAGAAAAATTTCCAAGGAGGAGAACCAACATAGTGGAGTGTTGAGTTGATCCAGAGGTTGAAGAGGGCAAGCAATCATATATCTAGGGTTGTCAGTTTCTTGGTCAACAGTATTGTGGGTGGATATATCACATAAAGTGCAGTCGCAATGATAAAATAATACATTGAGACAAGAAGAGAAATTTTCTAATGTCTTAGAGGTCGTTATCTGAAATCTTTGAAAATGTAGACTAAAATGCTAGTGTTTGATAAAGGGATCCTGAGAATGGAGTCTGATGAGTAAAAATTTGTGCGTGGAGACCTGGGATATGTCACAAGAAATATTGCAAGAAGAATGGGTAGAGATCAACTGAGATGCTTTTTGGTAATAGTGAGACTGAACTAGAAGGTGGACGTCTAAGGAATGGAAAATTATTTCAGTCAGGAAAGAGCAGAAGGAATGCGACAAGAAGAGGAATTTATAGTGCGACTAGAGTAGAAGACTACGAGTTGGCATCGTACCTTGGTGGAGGATCTTGCAACGAAGAAGAGGGGTACCAACTTATATATGAAGAAGCTGAAGAAGAAGAATCACCACAACCATATCAAGATTACAACACACCCGCGACCCTGCGTACATCAATCAAAGTAATATAGAGAAACACATCACCTAAGGTAAGATCAAGAAACACATTACCCAATGGTTTTGCTAATCCAACTAACAATAATAGTGGAAATAACAGTCAAGGAACTCCCACTATGGAATTTTTAATTCAACAGTACTAAGAGTAAACAAAATGGATGTGAATGATATAAAGCTACTAATATTTAATGGAAATGGGTTAGAAGACCCTGATAAACATTGATTTCTATGTGAATCCATATAGACTGTGCGACAAGTCCAATATGAGGCCATAAATAAAGCTCAAATGATCACAACCCTTAGAGGTCGTGCATTGGATTGGTACATGAAATTCTTTGTGGTTCCATCAAGAATCCTCCAAAAGACATTAGATCAACCCGAGAAGGATTAATAGATGAGTTCAGGAAGCAACAATATGAGACACATTGTATTATGGAATCAAAGAAATTAATCAATTACCTATGGAGTCTATTTGGTACTTCAACCAGAGATTCAAGACTTTGATGGCTAAATTAAATTTTCAAATGTCGGACGTCCATAAAAAAGAATGGTTTATTATGGTGATGTTACCGCACATATATATTCCTTTGATACAACAAAAGATCGTATCATAGAGCAAGGCTCTTGAATTTGCCATGAAGTTTGAAGCATCATCGGCGGGACAAATTGGTGCAAAAATGATGCACATCCAGTCACAACTTTCCAACCTTGCATTGCACTTTCAAGACATCAAGAAATGAAAGGAAGTGCAAGAAGAAATACAGTGTACAAGGTATAGAACCAAATGACATCATAAAGACAATTGTCCGACGTTTATGAAATATGTCGCATCAAGAGCACCGAATCCGATGAATACAGAAGGGATGCCTTGGTGTACAATTTGCCAAACCAGAGGACATCGGTCAAAAAAATGCTTATACTTATAGAAAATCATAAGTATGTTAGCCAATCTATACTGTAAATTTTTTCGATCAGTGGGCCACGACAAGAAATATTGTAGAGCATATCAACTACTACAAGAGAAACTAGTCGACACATAAAACAAGTTGATCCAACCCGACATTTTGTTCGAAAAAAGTCGTGAATAACTGAGGAAACCATCAAATGGTTTCAAAATGTCATCAGATTTTCGGTCGAGGCCCATCACATCTTTGTGTAGCCTTGACAGGACCCACATCACAAATGGCTTACGACGTGGTTTCAGCTGTCTGCTGTTGAAATTGATGCAATTATTCAAGATTGGCCAACGAAGTGGAAAGTTCCTATCACAGATGATCAACTATATGCAGGAGAATAGCCGTGACAGGATTAAATCTCGACAAAGAAGAATGCTAACCAGGGAGGAGATCCACCAGCAGAAGAAAATCCATAAATATCTCCCCCTCATAGTCAAGAGGAATCCACCGAAACCCTAACATATATAGAGTTGGGGGATAAGAGAAAGCACTCTGAGAAGTCTGAGAAGAGCCAGAAGAAGAGGACGGTTGACCTCTCATTTGAAGTTGTTGGCCTGACCAATGATGATTGATAGAAACAATGGCAGAAGTTTCCAATGAAACCTATCGAAAAATGGACAAAAGAAAAACAGTTTTGACAAGTAGCATAACAAATTTATTGCAAAAACTTTGGAAAGCAATAAAATAATTTCGGGTGGAGGTCGACAAAACGCCATAGTTGAATATGTCGTTGGACCAATATGTTCCATCTAAGGAGCAATCTGTCGAGGAATCATCGATGCAAACTCCAACAATAAAGATTAAAGTATTGGGTCAAGCAATTGGCTTAGGCACACTAGATCTAAATACCATGGTCAAGGACCTTAGTAATGTCACTATGGATTTTTCTACGCTACCTATGTATTAAGTGCATTCCATTAATAATACCACAATATAAGAAATTAAGAATAGGGAGCATATGTTGGTTAATCAGTTCAAATCCTTGCACAAAAATTTTAATACGTTGAAGAAAATAGTCCAAGATATAAGAAGAAAGGAAAAACCTCACACGAGGACATATATCGACTGGATACGAATGTTACACTGGATTGTAATAGGTTTACATATAAAGGAATTACAACAGACATGTGTTATAACCTAAAATGACACATATCTTCCTCCAAACACTTTCCCATGTTTTCGTCGCATGTCGACACTTCCATGATGACACTTCATGAAAGCCATTGACAAAATACCTGGATTGGAGGATCCATATCTAGAATTATGTAACTTCGTTTGACATTTTCTCTATACTATTGGAAATGTATATCAGTAAGGAAAAACTTTCTAGAAGAAACCAAACCCTGAAAATGCATGGAAGCACCATAAAAATTATATGTTTCGACCCATTCACGACTTTGCTTAAACAAACCCACGAATTTTCCAAGAACAACAACATGTAATTCATTTAAGACTAAAACCCTAATATACATGCATATAAAGAAACTATATAGTCATTTTAATTTTTCTTTTATAAATGCAAAAGAAAAACAACCTATCAACTAATGCATGCAAATTAATGTAAGCAAAGTAAATAGACTACTACTCTATACCCCACTAACAAACCTTAAGCTGCCCTAAAGCCTGATATAACCTCACTAGGAAGGGAGACTTGCAAAGGTAAAAATGCCAACCATTTTGGCATGGAGAGGCCAAACAACAAGATTGAAACAAACAAGGGTTAAGAAAGAAAAGTAGGAGTTTGATTTTGCATTTCGATTTATCTTTTGCTTAGTCATCTTGTTTCTACTATTGAGTAATACACCATTGGTTTCACCTCTGCCACCCTTTGAGTAATCAACAGCCCTTTAAAAAGAACGTTTAATATCTAAAATATATTAGTAACTGATTCTTTCTAGGGATGACACACACTAGTCTAGGCTAGTGTTTTGGGTTAGGGGTTTCACCTCTGCCACCCTTTGAGTAATCAACAACCCTTTAAAAAGAACGTTTAATATCTAAAATATATTGGTAATTGTTTCTTTCTAGGGACGACAGACACTAGCCTAGGCTAGTGTTTTGGCTTAGAGATAACTTAACCACCCAAAATTTTAAACTCAAACATAGTGGCCTATCTTTAGGAAATCCAACTTCACAGAGAAAGATACCGAAAAGCTCCTCTAACATGCAGGGAGTCAAGCAAGAGGTCATGCGATACTGAGCTATGGAGATACCCCTCCTATACTCAGTAGATCATACACCAAAATTTTTGCACGTTTGGGGACTCATCTAGTACCTCCTCCCGACCCCGTGTGGTGCTTGGTACTGGTTGAGTTTCGGGCTTAGCTACCCTACCCATGTGCATCTTCTGGAATGATGACTGTTCCATTGGTCGTTCTTTGTTATTTTGGTATCCTTAGCATCTTGAAATCTAGGACTCTACACGAGTGACTTTGGAAGGCTATTTCCAATGTACCCAGGGCAGAGGTGGGAGCAAACCTCGTGCAACTCTTTGGAAAAGTGTTTGGAATCGAACACTCTCCCCAAAGTAAATGTATCAGGACCCTGGGTAACTGTCCTTATTCCTTCAATGGTTAGTTTTGGGCGCTCATCATCCTAGACTCTCCTTTGGAAGAAATCCTTGTGTGTCTTGTCTCGATACTTGGGACTTTTGGTAGTGGTGTTCTCTTTGTGATGTTGGTTACTAGTTGAACTCATACTTGTATTACTTGTTAAAGTCAAAAAATATGGCTAACAACCCTACAGACACCAATTAGGAGATCCCCTTGCCTGGGGCTTCTTGTGATTTTCCTTTCACTGGAAATGTTGGCATTCCTTTGATGGCCACCTTGAATCTTCCTGGATTCACCCTAGGTCTACCGGTTTGGTTATTTTCCACTCCAACTATCCAGAATGACACTGATGCTTCTTAAGAAAGTACCTTATATCAAGGGCATCAAAACATTGCTTCCCCTTCACTTGTATCTTCCTCTCCTCCTCCGTCTACCTCATGTGGTGAAAGTTCTGACTCTAGTAATCTGCAATATAAAAGGAATAGAAAAAGGAAGAATATGAAGAACACTTGAAAGCAAGGGGGAACCCGTTCAACCTAGGCAGGTCAAGTTGAACCTAACCACCCAGCCTCTGGACATCATGTTGAAGGAACCTATCCAACCTCTATAGGTCAGGATGGATCCAAGCACTCAACCTCTGCAAGTCAAGTTGATCTTCACCACTCAGCCTCTACAAGTCATGCCATGGAACCCTTCCAACCTCTACAAGTCATGTTGGACCCAATCATTCATCCTCTTCACTTCATGCTAAGGGCACCCCTCCAACCTCTGCACGTCATGTTGGACCCCAGAACTCATTAGAGGAAATTTGGGGTCTAAAATGGGCTTTATAAAAAAACACGCCAACAATAAATTTTGTGAGTTGGAATTCAAGAACCAATAGAATTTCAATAAAATGAGTCAACCATAATGGTTGAATGGACATATTTGTCATAAAAGAAAACCAATTTTTTGTTCGTATTTTCGACATATCTCCCTGTGTTTTTTCTCAAATTCCGAGCGGGAGAGCTCGTTGGATGCATAATTTAATTCCGCATCCAACGAGTACCCATACTGCATACTTTTGACGAAATCTACTACCCCAAAAATAAGAAATACCTGAAAAAACATGATGATGATGATCATCATCAACATCACGCTTTTTTAGGTATTTCTTATTTTTGGGGTAGCGGGTGTTAGATTTTTAACATTAAGATAACATTATATTAGGATATTTAACTGAGAAAACAACAAGCACAACAATCAAACACAAGAGACTGAACACAATGTTTTTCCTCGGGGAAACCATAAATGGAGAAAACCCCGCAACTTCCTCAAAAAAGATAGAATCAACACCAAAAGTAAAACCCAAAAACAGTAAGATGATCTCTCGACATCAGTAGCCTCTTTCTTCCTAGCTCTAGTGTCTTCTTCTTCCTTAGCTATGCGCTACAACCGAGTGTGAGTGAGTGTGTGATAAATAGAGAGACTCACTCTCTATTTATACTAATTCCCAACTTGACAATAACTCACTAGGGACGACTTCTATAGGAGAGTCTAATAACCCTAGGACCCCAAAACTGCGAGGAATTTATCCCTTGATCAATAGAAGGGTTACCCACAATGACTTGACATGACTTGTTCACATTATAGAACCTCCTGATAGGAACATCGAGGCATGACATGACTCAAGTACATTACAGACACATCCTGGAATAAACATCGGGGTACAATACATAAGGTATACGGATGAATACATTCCAAAGTTACAAATACATTAACACTCCCTCTTAACTAGAAAGGTATTCTCTTGACACAATTTTTCAGCACTGGTCTTCTTCTCTGGATCATCCCGTCATCTGCATCTTCAAGTCATCTTCATCTTTGGATCTAGATCATCACTTGATCTAGATCATCATCACTTGATCTGGATCATCATCATTGGATTTGGATCATCACTCGATTTGGATCATCATGGGGACATCATCACTCAATCTAGATCATCACTTCTGGATCTAAATGATCACTTGATCTGGATCATCTCAGAGACATCATCACTAGGTCATCATCATAGGTGCTATCTCGTGATTCTTCTCGTCATAGGAAGTTCTAGAGAGCCAGCCCTTTTTCATGTTGGTTGTAGGCCTAGCCTCCTTGTAGGTCTTCTTTAGCACTTATATCTGACCCTAAGTCAGAATGGCCAGCACTCACATCTGACCATGAGAGGAACACATCCAACATCATGTCAGAAAGGCACAACACTTACATTCGCCAGCATGATAGTACACAGCTACTATCATCTGTGAAAAGGCACAACACTCACATATAACCATGACTCATCAGAAAGGCACATCACTCACATCTGACCTTGACTCGTCAAAAAGGCATAGCACTCACATTCACCAGCATGATAGTACACAGCTACTATCATCTATGAAAAGGCATAGCAATCACATCCACCAGCATGATAGGACACAACTACTATCATCTATGGAAAGGAACAACACTTACATTTGACCTTGACTCATCAGAAAGGCACTCAGTCCTAGACTGAGGGTTCCTGGTAACTAACCATGTGCCTCCATTCAGAGAATGGCAATAGCCCTTATCTGATCATGTAAGAACCAATCCTACAGTCATATCAGAATGGCTCAGCACTCACATCTAACATGGAAGGAACCAATCCTCTCACCATGGCAGAATGGAAACATCCCTTATATCTAATCAAGTGGGAACATATCCCTCAATCACATCAGAATAGACCTGCACTTATATCTGATCATGTGATACTACATCCCACAGTCATATCAGAATGGCCCTCAGTCCTACACTGAGTATTCCTGGTAACTGACCAGGTACCTCCATTCAGAGAATGGCAATAGCCCCTATTTCTGATCATGTAGGAACCAATCCTACAGTCACATCAAAATGGCTCAGCACTCATATCTGACATGCAAGGAAAAAATCCTCTCACCATGACAGAATGGCTCATCCCTTACATCTGACCATGGAAGGAACCAATCCTCTCACCATGTCAGAATGGCTCACAGACTCATCACTTCCCTTTGGGGGGAATCTCGATCGGGAGAACACCAAGCTTCTCCTTGAAGTACTCAAACTTCACTATGGCTAATGACTTCATCAACACATCAACTATCTGTTCATCCATCGCAACATACTCGAGATACACTGCTCCTCTCTGCACCATATCCCTGATATAGTGATACTTGATCTCGATATTCTTTGACTTGTCATGGAACACCGGATTCTATGACAACTTCACACAACTCTGGTTGTCACAATATATACAAGTAGCATCCAACTAGAGATCAAATAAATCAGACAATAGCTTTCTTAGCCATACTTCCTCACAACTAGTTGAACAAGCTGCGACATACTCTACTTCAGTTGTACTCAGTGCCACACAGGATTTCTTCCTGCTAAACCAAAAGATCACAGTTGATCTCATACTGAAGCAACACCTTGAAGTGCTCTTCCTATCGATGGCACTGCCTGCCCAATCTAAGTCAACATAACCCTCCAGGTTACTCTTTTGACTAGCCTCATACTTGAGTCCATAATCAACTGTACCCCTTAGGTACCTCAGAATATACTTTGCAGCAATCAAGTGAACATGTCTCGGATCTATCAAGAACTGGCTCAAGGTGTTCACAACAAAACAAATATCTGGTCTCGTGTTCGTCAGGTACATGAAGGACCCAATCATCTAATGATACATCATGGCATCAACCGCTTCTGATGAAGCATCACTCAATAGCTTCAGGTTCGATGCCATAGGTGTGGTCATGGCCTTACAGTCCATCATCTCGAATCTCTTTAGGATCTGTACCATATATTTTCCTTGTCCCAGGGAAATTCCATCTGCATTCTGCCACACCTCCATGCCTAGAAAATAATGCATCATACCCAAGTCCTTCATTTTGAACTCGGCAGCAAGCTTCCTCTTCATATCAGTAATCAACCCATCCATACCTATTACAAACAGATCATCTACATACAGTAGGAGCATCACTGGGTTTCCATCTTCAACCTTGTAGTAAAGGTTGGAATCTGCTTTACTCTTGGTAAAGCCCAAACTAGATAGAAATCTGTCAATTTTGTCGTACCATGTCCTGGGTGCCTATTTCAAACCATATAAGGCTTTCTTCAATCTACACACATGAGACTCCATGTCATGTGTCTCAAAACCAAGTGGCTGCTCCACATACACTTCTTCTTCCACTACACCATTTAAGAAGGCAGTCTTGACATCCATCTGGTGTATCTTCCATTTCATCATTGCAGCTAGAGCAAGTACTAATCTGATGGAAGTGTACCTAGCTACAGGTGAAAAAGTTTCTTCATAATATATTCCTTCTTTCTAGGAGAAGCCACGAGCAACAAATATTTCTTTATATTTTTCTATGCTACCGTCTGCAACATGCTTTATCTTGTAGATCTATTTGGAAGTTACAATAGACTTCCCTTCTAGTCTTGGGACAACATCCCAAACATCATTCTTCGTGATCGATTGATATTATTTGATCATAGCATCCTTCCATTCTTTCCATTCTGCCCCTTCTTCATAATTGGAAGGTTCTTTCTCGATGAAATCACATAATAAGGCTACATATCCATGTGATGGAGAGATATTCCTATGGCTTGGGGTACCACAACAGACAGCTTGACTCCAGAAATCAATCATTTCCAATATGCAAGAGAAATCAAATATCTAACACTAAAGGATCAAAACTCGTACCTTATTCCGGATGGTTGAAGTAGATCCACGTTGAGCTTTCCAACTTTAGCTTGAATTGATGAATCACTTCCTCAACAATAAGTAAACAAGACAAGCATACTATATATATTGGTGTTAGATCTACTCAAGCATATATAATCAACAACGTATAAGTATTTGAAATCATCCATGGATAAAATATTCATTCAAACATACATTATCGGACAGGAAAAGATATTTCTATTAATATAAAATCAGAGATTACAATGAATACAACCTCTATCGAAACATCTGCGAATCGAAGAAACTGAATCCCCCACTTGGGCCTCCACCACCTCAATCCTCCATCTCTCGATATCAAGCTCACAAACAAAAGGCAAGCTTGGGAAGAACAGTAAAGTGCTCCAAGGGGCAAAGGGATGCAGACTCAAGCACAAGTTCCAGCAACAATGGACTATAGTTTTTTTGTTCTCAATTCTCTTATGCCTTCAATGTATCCAAAGGGTTCCTTATATAGCTTTTCAATGAGGTAATGAAAGTTCAAATCCAAGCGATCTCAAGGCATATGGAAGGCCAGGAGACAAGTGATTCGGATCCATGTCAAGGAAAACTCCAAAAAGATTTGGATTTTTGTACACATCCCGATGTATGCGGTTTTCGAGGTCAAACCCGCGTATATACGCGATAAATAATTTAAAAGTCGCGTATAGCAATTTTCACATGTTTTTAGGGATGGTCTAGGAAACATCAAAGGACAAAAAATGGTCCAAGGGGTCTAAGGAGTCTGCAGAGGGACAGGGGAATGCCATACAAGTGTGATTCACCTAGTGTGGTAAAATCTTCTATAACAATCCAGAGCAGGACCTGGTCATCTTTCTTTCTCTATGATTCTCTTCTGGAGCCCCATATACATGTTCTTGAGTTTCTTCAAATTCTCGATCTTATTCTTGATATTCTTCGTTCATGGTTGTGTCATGAATTCTGGGTGCTTCTATTTCTTCAGGTTCTTCAACAGGCCTCTTTCTGGATTTGTTGCAAGCTGAGTCTTCGTCAAATGTTACATCCCTGTTGATGTCAATCTTCTTTAACCCTAGGAAGTATATTTTGTAAGCCTTCGAGCTTTCAGAGTATCCCACAAATATACCCTTCTTTCCTAAAGGATCTAATTTTGTCCTATTCTCTTTTGGAATGTGTATGTACACTGGACAGTCGAATATTCTGAGATGGTTGACTTCTAGTTTCTTTCCGAAAAAGACTTCTTCATGTGTTTTGTTCTCGAGTACTCTATGTGGAGTACTGTTCTGTAGATATACCGTTGTTCTGGCAGCTTCTTCCCATAGATGCATGAGAAGATCTTGATCATGAAGCATTGCTCTTGTAGCTTCCATGATAGTTCTATTCTTCCTTTCTGCAATCCCATTCTATTGTGGATTATATGGAGTGTACAACTCCTTCTTAATCCCTGAGTCTTTGCATAACTCTTTGAATTCATTTGATGTGAATTCTCTGCCATTATCTTATCGAAAGGTCTTGATCTTCTTTTCAGTGTGGTTCTCAATCAAGGCTTTGAATTCCTTGAACTTGTTGAATACTTCATCTTTGTTCTTCATGAAGTAAATTTATGTCTTCCTAGAAAAGTCATCAATGAAAGAAACATAGTATACATACATGCGTAATGAACTTGATGACATCGAACCGCATACATCAGAGTGAATGATCTCCAATATTCCTTTTTCCTTGCTCTCGCTACTTGGAAATATCTTCTTTGTATTATTTCATTTTGCACATCCTTTGCAAACTCCATCATGTTTTGCTTGAATTTCTGGAAGACCTTCAACAACTTTGCTTGCAAGTGGTAGTGCTCTATAATTCACATGTGCAAGCCTTCTATGCCAAATTTCATTTGGCTCTACTGTGTCATGTACCAAAGCTTGTTCTGGACAGCCTTTCAACTTGTATAGACCTCCCTCTTGTTCCCCAATCACTACTGCATCCTTAATAGTCTTTCCCTTTGGCCATCTATAAATGAAACTCTCAAGCCTTTTTTCATCTAATGCAGATATGGAGAGGAGGTTCTTCTTTAGTCCTGGTACAAACAATACATCTTGCATCTTCATAGACTTTCCAGAGTCTAGCTTATAGGAGGATTCCCCACTACCTTTTATTGGATATTGGTAGTCATCTCCAAGTTTCACCTTTTGGGGTGATTTATGTTCTCAAAGTTTTACAAAGGACTCTTTGAATCCTCTCATATGTTTGGAAGCCCCACTGTTTATAAGATAATCATTGCTTCCATGTGTGATGTTTCCCGTTAGAGCAGAAATCAAGACATATTCTTCATCACTTGAAGAATCATCACTTTCTTGTCTGATTCTCTTTATGGAAGGTTCACCATCCTCTGCAGCATGATCATGATGTCTTCTCTTGTTTCCCTTTTTCTTATTTTGTCTTTTAGGACAATATTGTGTCGAGTGTCCTACTTCATCACATGTATAACATCTGCTTCTAGACAAATATTTTCTAGTGTTATTTTTATGGAAATGCTTACCTCTAGAGTGATGAGAACTTCTTTTGATTTTCTTGGAGTGAACTATGAGAGCTTGATCTTCACTTCCAATATTTTCTTCTCGAGCTGCTGTCCGAGCTTCTTTTTGAGAGCATTATTCCCATAGTCTACTAAATTTGACTAACTTCTTTCTGGCATAGATCCCTTGAATAAATGAGTCCCATGATCTAGGGAGACCATTCAAGGTGGTCATCACAATCTCTGCATTCTCCACTTCTTCAACTACTGCTTCCAGCTGTTCCTTAATCTGAGAGACCCTTGTAAAGTAAGACTGGATGGTCTCTACATTCTAGGTCTTTACATTCTTCAGTTGGTTTCTCAGAGTCATCTTTCGGTTTATGTTCTTCCCTTCAAACAATTTGGTTAGGGAATCAAACATAGCTTTAGGTGTCTTTAGGGAGGACACCTGTGGTATGAGGTGATCCTTGAATGAATCAGCAATAATCCTCTTTGCCATAACCAACTTCTTCTTGTGTAAGGCCTTAGCCTCATCTCCCTCTGGAACTAGAACCTCCTCATTGATATAGGAGTCCAACTCCTTTTCTTTCGGGACCAGGGAGATCCTATACTTCCAGGCTCGAAAGTTATCAGCTCCCTCAATATTTTCATCAAGCTTGGTATGATGAGACATCTTAACTAAGAACCTCAAATGGAAATACAAAAGATTTAGATCTTACCAGGTCAAGATGTCAGATTTGGATTTGGAGATGAATTTCTGTAGTGCTGGTTCAGGAGCAGATTAGGGTTTGGATTTTCTGGAGCTCTGTCCAACCAAATGCTTTGATCTTGATCTCTAAACTTTGATTTTGAGGAGGAGATCAATCCAGGCCTAGATTCACTGAAAAATTCCACTTATGTGGAAAGCCCTAATTTCCTGCAGCAGTGTCGGGTCTAAAACTGAAAAAGCTCAGAATTGGATTATGCTTCGACAAAAAGATGCGCCCTAAGGAGGAGAGTTAATCCAACTTTCTTTTGATGAAAATCTATGGAGAGACATACACAAAGTAGAAAGCCCTAGTTCCCGCAGCTGCATAGTTCCTTCTTCTTAGGTTAGCTCTGATACCATGTTAGATTTTTAACATTAAGCTAGCATTATATTATGATCTTTAACCGAGAGAACAACAAACACAAAAATCAAACATAAGAGACAATGAACACAATGTTTTTTCCTCAAGGAAACCATAAATGAAGAAAACCCCGCAACTTCCTCAGAGATAGAATCAACACCAAAAGTAAAACCCCAAAACAGTAAGATGATCTCCCGACAACAGTAGCCTCTTTTTTCCTAGCCCCGGTGTCTTCTTCTTCCTTAGCTATGCACTACAACTGAGTGTGAGTGAGTGTGTGATAAATAGAGAGGCTCACTCTCTATTTATACTAATTCCCGACTTGACAATAACTCACTAGGGCCGACTTCTCTAGGAGAGTCTAATAACCCTAGGGCCCCGAAACTGCAGGGACTTTAACCCTTGATCAATAGGAGGTTTACCCACAATGACTTGACATGACTTGTTTACATTATAGAACCTCCCGATAGGAACATTGGGGCATTACATGACTCAAGTACATTACAGACACATCCTGGAATAAACATCGGGTTACAATACATAAGATATACGGATGAATACATTCCGAAGTTACAAATACATTAAAAGCGAGGTTGTTCAAAAGTATGCAGTGTGGGTACTCGTTCGATGCAGAATTAAATTTTGCAACCAACGAGCTCTCCTGCTCGGAGTTTGAGTAAAACCACAGGGATATATGTCAAAAATACAAACAAAAAAAGTAGTTTTTTTCATTCTTCCTCCAAAATTAATAACTATTATTTTATTATTTTAACTATTCTTTTATTAGTTTCCTTAGGAGGCCCATTTTAGACCTCAAATTTCCTCTGATGCAACCTATGCAATTCAAGTTGATCCTCACCACCCAGCCTCTGCTAGTCATGTTGGACCCAACCACCCAGCGTCTAAAGATCGTGTTGGGGGAAAACAGACAGCCAATGCAAGTCATGCTGACATTGTTGAGAAAACTAACCGTTCAAAACGCAAGCTAAAGTTCCCTTGTAGGATTTGTGAGGGAGACCACATTACCCACTAGTGCCATGCCATTGCAAAGGTATACAAAGTATGGTTCCAAGGAAATCATGTTCCTGAACAATTTGAAGTTTCTAAACAACCTATTCAACCTTCGGTTGATCAAGTGGTTGAACCAATTTCATCTTTTTTCAATCCCACTCTTCCTTCGAGGAGTGACCTTTACCAAGTGATTGAACCAATGCAATATTTGCTCAATCCCACTCTCCATTCAGAGAGTGATTTCCATCAAGCGATTGAGTTGATGCCATCTTTGATCAATCCCACTCTTCCTTTGGAGAGTGAATCGTCTACTAGTCATATTTTCTTCACTTCCATTTCAGAACCTTCTGAACAAGGGGGCACTAAACTCATTTCGGATGAACCCCCACCAAGCTCTCAGATTGCTTCCTTTGATTGGGACAACCTAGCTGAACCGCGCCTTCCTTCTGATGCACCTTTCCAGATAAATGTCAAAATTGGACATTACTTGCTTACTTGTTGTATTGTTGATGAAGGAGACTCAGTTAGTATTTTATTTGCACGTGCTTGGAGAGGCATGGGATCTCCCAACCTTATGTTTACTAATAGTTAGTTACAGGATTTTGATAGAATAACTAGTACATATTTGGGAATTCTCACTCAAACATCTGCTATTTTGGGTGGGAATACCATCTTAGTTGATGTCATGGTAATAGAGGACCCCTTGGAATTCAATATGCTCCTCGAGCATGATTATGTTTATGCTATGTAAGTTGTGGTGTCAACGCTCTTTCATGGGATGTGCTTTACTCATAACAAAGACATTGTCACTATTGATCAATTGGATTTTCTTGATCCCTCTTCTGACCCAACTAGAGACCAAGTCTTTCGTTTATTAATTCCCAGTGTCTCTGTAGACACTACCCTTCCACAGGTGAGCTATGTGGCCTCATACCCCTCATGTTCAATTTCTATTGAGAAGAATCCTTTGTGTTCATGCTTACCTTCTTGAGACTCGGTCTCAGGGATCGGCTAGGTGATGTATCCTATACGGACTGTGGAACCTACTCTACACTCTGTTGATCCATTTGAATGTCTAGACCTATGTCCTATCTGGGATGGTCTACTTCCTTCTGACAAAGTATTCCTAGAGTATTTGATACAATCTAACCTTCTTATGGATGTTGGTTCAATTGTAACCAAGTATAGCCTTGATCTACTTAATAATATCGATATATCCATTGATCGATCTTCTTATGTTGTTCTTGTTGAGTCTTTAGACTCTTCCTTTGAACAACAAGTCAGTGATTTTGATGAGTTTGATTTTTCTTGTAGATTTTCCAACTCCTGTGATATTGAGTTTGTCCCTACAAACTCTATGTACCCTACTGATTTTTTCTTTTCTTCTGAGGTTGATCTTATTGATTATAAACCCTCGGGCATTGGCATTATAGAGTTTGCTTCGGCCGATTCTTCCTTGACTACACCTTTTGTGGAAGATATAAAAGTTGCATGTGTTTCTGCCAAAGTGACCAGCATCAGATATTTTCTTATGAATATGATATTGATGTTGTTGTTTCTTGGAGACAAGATTTTTACTTGGATTCACAATTGTTTACTGGCCTTGCCTTGTTTTTCAAATTGTAACTGCATTTTCATGTACCCTACTTGTGCTTATGAGCCTGATGTCGACTTCCACGCTTTTAGCTCTTTGTATAAGTCCTCATCTTTGCTCTCGTCATCGCTCAGCTTTGTAGCTTTTTTCCCAGTACAACTTGATACCTTTTACCTTGAGAAGACGTTACTCGAGTGTCCTTATATTGTTCGTTTTCCTTGCATTATGCTTAGGTTTGTTCCTCATGCTTGGAAATAGTTTCTCATACCTCTGACATTCGTCTCCTCGCATTTAGAGAATTTCTTTCTGCTCTCCTTCGAGCTCGTTAAAAACAGTAATCGGAGGCCGCGAGTTGAATTTTCCACACTCGTTAAAACTTTACGGGAAAGATATGAAGTTATCTTCAAATCCCTGGTCTGACTCCTTAAATGTGACTAGCTCGCCAAGTTCTCTTGTCCCTTCAAACTCGTTAAAGGATGTGACGAAACATCCACATAGGTATAAGTTTACCCCTTTTTCTGGCCATGTGGATTACTTAGGAAAAAGGAATACTTTATTTTCTTTGGAATCTAGAAGAGGATATTCAGGTATAGATTTATCTCTTTTTCGGTCTTGGAGGACTAAACTTATGGAAAAGGAACCCCTGGTCGACCGTACTTTTCTATTTTTTTTGCTCTGAACCTACACATGAAAAAGATTCTGAGCGTTTTTTATGCCATTGTCATGCTCACTTCAACCTTGGTAAAAAAAGCATCGATTTTACTATTGTCTGTACCATTCTCATAAATATATGGGACTTTTCGAGTGATCTTGCTTCCCTTCACACTCATTTAAACTAAAGCGTTTATGCTTGCTTCTCAAGGAGCGTTGGTCCAGTGATAGTTTAACCCTTTTTTAGACCTTGCCGACTAACTACAAAAAAGGAATACCTTAGTTTTCCTGGGCTAAGAGAGTTCTCCTTTGGATTTTTTTACACTTTTTCGGACTTAAGAGACTAACCTTACGAAAAAAGCACCCCTCTGGAGTCTTCTTTGGATTTTTCAGACTCTTAAAACTATGAAAGCATCGTCGAGCATTCTCTAATTTGGGCTCGTAAAATTTACGAATCGGTGCTTTATAAAGCATTCTTCTGTCTCTTCTTCGAGCTTTCCAACAATGAAAAAGGTCCCAAGTTTGATTTATTGGACTCGTTAAAACTTTACAAGAAATAACAGAAAGGGAAGTTCATTCACATGTCTTTTACAATGATGGCAACAAGTCTTATCTCCTTGAACAGAGCACCAGTGTTGAGTCTATCAACAGTTGGGTTCTATTTTTTTGATCTTATCCCAATCAAAGTTTTTACTTCTCTAGTTGAATTCTTTTCCAATTATATGGGGAATCTGTCAATATCTCATACATTGCATATTTGCGTCATTGGTCCTTTCGTGTCAAAAGATGCCTAAGTCACTTTTGTGTCATGCTCACTGTTCAAGGATAAACCTTTGTCGACTGCTCTATAGTTTCCTTGACTTTTTGTGTCTGCCAGTCCCTAGTATCAGTTCATTACATCTAGTCTTCAGCGGTCCTTGCTCCAAAACTTTGTTCCAGTTCCAAATCAATCAGTCTCTGACTTACCTCGTGTTGGATGATGGAGGTTTCTTTAATTCCTTCCTTCCAACAAATATCTTCCTATCAACCTCAACACATCTTGCTCTGGGAATTAAATTTATAGTTTATGACAATACCTTGTGGATTGCAGTCATAAATGGAAATTTCCCTCGCTATTGGGTAGTGGGCATACCTTAATGTCTCCTACTCAATGGATTCTTCTGGTGCTCGAATTCAATACCTTGTATTCACACTTGTTAGAATGTACTAGGTACCTTTGGGACCTTTTTCATTAATGGTGGTTTCCTTTTGTTAACGATCCTCATCAATGACTAGTAATCAAACGGCTTCCTCCATGTTCGACCTCAGCTCCATTATTCGCAAGGTTAGGATTCATACATTTTGGGAAGTTTAGATTTAAGACCTTGGGCTGAAAGTAGCATCGTCATATTTTGTTATTGCCCTAGTTTCACAAGACCGTGTCACACTTCATATGACATTTTCTGAGACATAGATCCGCCTTGTATTCTTGTGGCTATGATCGGTTGTTGAGCATGGATCCACCTTGTTTACTTGTGGCCATGACTCCTTTAGATTTTATATGGCATGTTTTTGCATATTGTCTAACCATGATAGTTAAATCAATTATACATATGTTGGATCCACCTGTATATTTAATTTTTATATGGACATGCTTGTCCCAGAGATCAGTTATTTCTGACATTTATTTATCTTTCAGGTACCTATGTTCGAAGGCTACGATCTTGGATTCTCTACTCTCTTCGACTCCATGATACAACTATTTCATTTTTATAATGTATTTCGGATATCATATTCCCCTCTAACCTCATACATTAGGGGGAATCTGTTATATCCTAAAATGACACATCTCTTCCTGTGACCATTTTCCCGTGTTTTCGTCGCATGTCGACACTTCCATGACGATACTTTATGAAATTTACTGAAAAAAACACTTGGATTGGTGGAGCCATATCTAGACTTATGTAACTCCATTTTACGCCTTCTCTGGACCGTTGGAACGATATCAGAGTAAGAAAAAACTTTCCACAAGACACCAAACCCTGAAAATGCATGGAAGTACCCTAAAAATGAGATGTTTTGAACCATTCACGACTTTGCTTAAGCACACCCACGAATTTACCTTGCATTCGTGAATCTGCTTCATTAAAGCCGCAAATTTCAACTGAAGTGGCCAAACAAATATAAAATTATGATAATTCTTGAAATTAGGGTTGGTTTGGGTGGTTTTGGAATTGATCCCTATTCGACCCCTACTCTTCAAGAAAGTATATAAGAGAGGTAGAGAGGTCTATGAAGGGGACTTGAAACTCTACATTGTTATGCTGGTGGAATTGTGACTCTCATAACCCCTACTTTGTTGATGTATTTGTAACTTTGGCATGTATTCACTTGTATATTTTATATTGTATTTCATTGTACCCCAATGGAGGTGTTTGTTCCTTCGATCGAGAGATTCATTAATATAGTAAAGTCATGTAAAGTCATTGAGGTTAACCCTCCATTGTAATTCGGGGCAATAGTCCCCATGGTTGAGGGGTATTAGGGTTATTAGACTCTCATAGTGAGGTCGAACTTGTAGAGTAATTCTCAAGTGGAAAACTAGTATAAATAGAGAGTAACACTCTAGTTGAAACACACACTCACTCAACTGTAGTGCACGAGTGAGAGAGGAGGAGCTCGCACAAGTGAGCGAGAGAACATCTGTCGAAAATCATCTTTGCGTTTTTGGGTTTTACTTTTGATAGTGGTGCTCATTCTATCTCTGAGGAAGTTACAGGGTTTTCTCTTTTATGGTTTCCTCGAGGAAAATTCTTTGCGTCTCTTGTCTCTTGCGATTATTGGTGTGCATGTTATTCTCTCAGATAAGATCCTAGATCATATTGATTGAATGATAAAAATCTAACATGGTATCATAGCTAACCTGAGAAGAAGACATTGTGCAGTTGCAGAAGCTAGGGCTTCTTACTTTTTGGGTTTCTCTCCATATATAATCAACTAAACGAGGCTATGGTAACTCTCCATTGAAGGGCACATCTTTCTATCGAAGCAGAATTTGATACCAGGCATTTTCAATTTTTGACCTCTCACTGCTACGAGAAATTAGGGTTTTTCACAGAAGAGGAATTTGTGAGTGAGCCCAACATAGGATTTCTCTCCTCCTCAAAATCAAAATTTAGAGACCAAGATCAAAGTTTTTGGTTGGGTAGAACTTCGGTAAAGTCAAACCCTAATTTGAAAACCCTAAAATACTAAAACTAGTCATTTTTTGTGCATTCACTAGATCTCGAGATTAGAGAAGGCTCAGCAGCTGAAACATTTATAGGTCAAACATAAATTATTGATGTACCCTGTGTAAAATTTTCAGCCTCAGATTCACTATATTCTGAGAGATATGATTCCTCCAAATCAGGATTCTAGCCTCTCCCAGGATTCATCCCTAAACATGAAACCTAGGGAGAATTGTTATATCTCAGGCTACGAAGGTCCAAATGAAATTTCACAAGATGTTGTAGATAGGGCATGGACTGTACTTTATATTGTAAAAGTTTCAGACCCCGAAGGTGAAACATTGACACGTAGAAGTCTGTACAAGTTCTCTATGCTAATAGTGTTGAAATAAGTCACATTGGGAAAACTCTCATAAGTCCCAATTGGTGAAACCAATTCTGCTAAAACCCGCGGTGTTGGAAAGAGGACAGACGAGGCTAGATCAGTGCAAAGTCTCAGAGACATAGGAGCAATAATTTCAAATATGTCGTAGAAACAATTTCACGCAATTATGCAGAAGGAATTGAAGAAAACTAGGGCATCAAATATATTGCAGATATGATCACAATTTTGGTAAAATGAGTATGTTTCTCAGCTCCCCTTGAGGAGACGCATATTTCTATCCAATCAGATATGAAAGATTCCAATTTTTAAAAATTAGGGTTTCTCTGACAAACCCTAGATCAGTCAGCTCCAAAACCAAGACGGACACCTCAAATCGGTAAGATTTAATCTTTTGCTATTTACATTTGAGGTTCTCATTTCAAAATGAATAATCACACCAGCTTGATGACAAGCTTGGTGAATCTGACAACTTTCGAGTATGGAAATATAGAACCTCAATGATCCTTGAAGAAATTGACTTCGGTCAATATTTCAGTAAGGAAATTCTAAGAGCCATAGCAAGATGAGGCTAAGACTAGAGCCAAGAGAATCATTGTAGATTCTATTAAAGATCATCTCATCCCTCATGTGTCATCCTTGAAGACACCAAAAGGAAGTGTTTGATGCTATGACGAAGCAATCGAAGAAGAATAATATATTGTTATAACCACCTTGAATGGCCTCATAGGATCATGGGATTCATTCATTCGAGGAATGTGTGCCAAAAGGAAGTGATCACCTTCAGCAGACTCTGGGAAGAGTGCACACAAGAAGAAAGCTCGACTCATAATAAGAGAAGAGAATATAGGAGCAACTAAAGATCAAGCTCTCACGATTCAAATAATATCCCTTAAGCGATGAGGAATATGAAGGACTCAATTATTAAAGAACCTCTTATCCATCTTAGCATTTGGATAAGAAATGATGATGTTATGAATGAAGAAGATGATGAAGTTGAAGGCTAAAAAATGAGTCTACCCACGAAACAAATAAAGATAAGTATTTGAATTGTATTTTCCTATATATCTAATTGTTTATATGAAATTGCTTAGTTGTGAAATGTATTATGCATGATAGAATGTCTGCATTAATGAACAATGTACTACCAATATGTATGTTATGGGTAAGTAGCCTATAGTGCTATACAACACTCCATTACTACTTATCAAGGATGAAACCTCTTTGCTGACATATTGTGATTAGTGCACAATCTCAATAATATTATGGTAGAGATGGAAGGCATCTGGAAACTTTCCGTGTATACGAGATATGGATGAATGTTGTATTGGCTAAAATATTTGCATGATTATATCTTTATGCATAAGAATTTGTCATTATGAATATGCCTTATGAAATGTTTCTAACAATACAACTGGTGCATTTGACTTGTAGGAAAGATCATGTGCAATCGCTTAAAAGAAAAGAAGGATGAGACTTGTTCCGAAGAACAAGTGACAACGGTTCAATATTCACTCCAATAAGCATACATGAAGAGGAACCTGGAGCTTCTTGGGTCAAAGACACCATAGCGAAAGAAAAAAAAGGCTTTAAAAGAATATAAAGAGAATGGTAGATCCACCTCGAGAGATGAAGACCACCTTGGGCACGCGAAATAATCCAAGATGAAGAATAATATGAAGATACTTTCAAAGAAAGAAAGAGGCCTCAGACACACTCCAGTTATGTGACACCGTTGAGCGACATCATTGATGCAGAGCCTTCCATCTATGAATAAGTAGCCAAGAAGAAAGGGAAGGAGGGCACCAGTTCAAGGAGAATGATGTCTAGGATACGGTATCGAGACCTGAAGGGAAGTCTGTAGTGTATTCCAAATAGATCTACAAGATCCAGCATGCAGTAGATGAAAACATCATGGGATACAAGGAAATATTCGTATTACAAGGATTCTCACAGAAAGAAGGCATAGACTACGAAGAGACATTTGTAGCCATTGGAAGTTGAGACACGTGACAGGGAGACTCATGTGTGCAAATTTAAAGAAGGCCTTGTACGAGCTTAGAAGGCACCCATGGGAAAACACATACATGAGGGGCTTGAAGATCACCTAAAGTGATGAAGATCTTAACCTTTTGCTATAAGATTGAAAATGAAAGCCTATAGAGGATGACAAGCTCACAAATGGGTGCGAGAAGAACTTTTCAAAAAGTTCAAGATAGAGGATCTTGGTATCCAATTATTCTAGATGGATACATAGAATATTAGTAGCATATGAAGCTACTTGTCACTCCAGTACATAATGTTTTAATACATAGAGTATGAAAGGCAAAGGGAGAATGATTCTCCGCTTCAAAGTGTGACTGTAGAAGACCCTGAGGTTCGACATGGTACGACACGATAGACAACTTACTGATGGCTCTAGGCTTTACCAAGAGTAAAGCAGGTTCCAACCTTTACTACAAGGTTGAGGAAGGGAACCTAGTGATACTCCTACTGTATATAGATGACCTATTTGTGACAGGTAAGGATTGGTTGATTGCTGACACAAAGAGGAAGCTTGTTGTCGAGTTCGAGATGAAAGAATTGGGTATGATGCACTAATTTCTAGGCATGGAGGTGTGGGAGAATGTGGATGGAGTCTTCCTAGGGCAAGGGAAGTATGCAGTGGATATCCTGAAGAGGTTCGAGATGATGGACTGCAAGGCCGTGACCACACCTATGGCATTGAACCTGAAGCTATTGAGTGATGCTTCATCAGAGTCGGTTGATGCTATGATGTATTGTTAGATGATTGGAACATTGATGTACTTGACAAACACGAGACCTGATATTTGCTTTGTTGTGAACATATTGAGCCAGTTTTTTACAGATCTGAGACATGCTCACCTGATTGTTGCAAAGCATATTCTAAGGTACCTAAAGGGTATAGTTGATTATGGGCTCAAGTATGAGGCTAATCAGAGGATTAGCTTGGAGGGTTATGTGGATTTGGATTGGGCAAGCAGTGCCATTGATAGGAAGAGAACTTCGAGGTGATGCTTCAGTATGGGATCAGGTGTGATCTCTTGGTTTAGCAGGAAGCAATCTTGCATGGAACTGAGTATAGTCGAAGCAGAGTATGTCGCATCTTGTTCGGCTAGTTGTGAGACAGTGTGGCCGAGGAAGCCACTATCTGATTTGTTTGATCTCCAGTTGGATGCTACTTGTATATACTGCAACAACCTGAGTTGTGTGAAGTTGTCGAAGAACTCCGTGTTCCATGACAAGTCGAAGCATATTGAGATCAAATATCACTATATAAGGAATATGGTGCAAAGAGGAGCAGTGAAGCTCCAGTATGTTGCGATGGACGAGCAAATAGCTGATGTGTTGACCAAGCCATTAGCCAGAGTGAAGTTTGAGTACTTCAGGGAGAAGCTTGGTGTTCTCCAGATCGAGGTTCCTTCCAAGGGGAAGCGATGAGTTTGAGAGCCTTTCTGACATGGTGGTAGGCAGGGCCTACCATGGTCAGATGGAAGTGCAAAGCCTTTCTAACATGGTGGTAGGGGAGGCCTCCCATGGTCAAATGCAAGTGTAGAGCCTTTATGACATGGTGGTAGGCGAGACCTCCCATGGTCAGATGTAAGTGCAAAGCCTTTCCTCGGATGGTAGATGGTGTGTCCTAACATGCCGGTGGATGTAAGTGTAGGGACTTTCATCGGATGGTAGATGGTGTGTCCTACCATGCCGATGGATGTAAGTGCTATGCCTTTCTGACATGGTGGCAAGTTGGACCTCTCCCATGGTCAGATGTAAGAGCTGGGCCTTTCCGACATGGTGGCAGGCTGAGCCTCCCATGATCAGATATAAGTGTTGAGACCTACATTCAACATGAAAAAAGGTTGGCTCTATAGAACTTCCTATGACGAGTATAATTGAGAGATTGCACCATTTGCTTGAGATAGCGGGAGCAGTGATGATGATGATGATCCAACTTTGATGATGATATAGTGATGAAGACTTGTGCTGATGAACTGTGTCAAGAGAATACCTTCCTAGTTAAGAGGGAGTGTTGATGTATTTGTAACTTCGGAATGTATTCACTTGTATATTTTATATTGTATTTCATTGTACCCCGACGGAGATGTTTGTTTCTCCAATCGGGAGAGTCATTAATATAATAAAGTCATGTAAAGTCATTGAGGTTAACCCTACGTTGTAAGTCGAGGCAATAGTCCCCACAGTTGAGGGGTATTAGGGTTATTATACTCTCATAGTAAGGTCAGCCCTGTAGAGTAATTGTCAAGTGGAAAACTAGTATAAATAGAGAGTGAGACTCTCTATTTGAAACACACACTCACTCAACTGTAGCGCATGAGTGAGAGAGGAGGAGCTCGCACAAGTGAGAGAGAGAACAACTGTCGGAGATCATCTTTGTGTTTTTGGGTTTTAATTTTGCTATTGGTGCTCATTCTATCTCTGAGGAAGTTGTGGGGTTTTCTCTTTTATAGTTTCCTCGAGGAAAATTCTTTGTGTCTCTTGTCTCTTGTGATTATTGTTGTGCATGTTATTCTCTTAGATAATATCCTAGATCATATTGATTAAATGATAAAAATCTAACATACGTGTGGCCGAGATGCCATCTCCCTATGTTGTAGATCTTGGAGGATGAGATCCTTGAAAAAGTGAAACATGAGAACCAAATCAAAGTTTTGTGAGGTGCCTAGCAAGAGGAGAACGTGAACTCTGTACTTCTTCAACTTGATTAATTAATATGTGATGTCATTATTCCGAAATCATTGTTCAATGTGTGTTGAATCTCTGTTATGATTACATGATGATGCTTATCATATTAGGGTTTCATGTTTTATTGAACATAATCTCTTTTCATATAATCAATTTGGTTTGAGGAAGGTTAACCTTGTTTTGCAAGTCTCTTGGATTGAGGAGCAAGAGAAAGGGGTAGAGAAAGCTTGGACCAGACTTCGGTGAATTGGGTATGGACCTTACTTATATCTTAATCTTGCTTGTATTTTCTTGTTGAACATTATACATCTATCTTCCAACCCTAGTATGTCGATGGCCTATTAACCCCCAACCATAGGAACACTTTACTCTACAACAATATGTTTTCAGAAATTAGGGTATTCCGACTTGGCAAAGTAGTGGAGAGCCTTCGTAAGTGGGTTCCAGATATGGACTTGTAGACAAATCCCAATACACCGGATGATGTACTAGTAAAACAAAGAAAAGCAACAACAGAGGCTACGACGAAGATTGGAGAGGCAAAAGAACTTTATGGCAAGGCAGTCGAGCAAGCTTCTTTGTCATGGGAAGATTTGATCGATGATGAATAACTGGAACAAATAACAGAGAAGTTGCATACTTCCGAGGCATAGTTCAACAAACTGAAGAACGATCTAAAGAAGTTGCCGAAAATAGAGAAAATGGTGAAGGTTACATACATGAAGCTACAACAACAAGTAAAAAAACTGCGAACACATCAGCAAAAGAGAACCGACTAGGTCGCAGAACTTCAAGAAGAAGCAGAGAAAGTTATAGGTCTCATTCAACTTGTACATGAAAAGGTGTGACAAGCCTTGGGGTTGGCAAGACTAACAACTTTGGAACACATCAGTTCCAAGCTTATAGAAAACTTGAAGATAGTAGAAGCAGAAGTGCGATAAGAAACTAAATAGGTAATGAAAATATGTCAAGGTTTTGAAAGCGAGGTCGCACTAATAGAGATCTCAGACTAATGTGGCTCAGGACGAGACACATGTGAGTGTCGTGGGCTTGTTTTCCCTAGGAAAATTCAGACAAACTTTTTCTAGAATTCTACTCGAAAAGATGAAGATTATGGTTGCGCGACGAAAAAATCTATGATGAAATAATTTGTGATGGAAGCATCCATGACAGAAGGAACCATGACAGAGGAGGAATAAATCAAGTCAAAAATCAGAGTTCGACTGATTTTGCGGGAAGAGTTTGTTAGATTAAAATATTTCTTTTAATAATAAAGCATGATTGTATTTTGGCTCGATAGTGCCTATTTTAGAGATAATTGAATGTATCAAAATAGAAATAAATTCTGTCAACTGATAGTTGAGATTCAGTTGACGGTTGAATCACGAATTGTAAAAGCGAAAAAGATTATCAAAGCACCGAACCAAGTTGTGTGTGGGTTGGTTGTTAAAGTGGGTTGAAGCTCAATCCTAGAAAGAATTGCCTAGTCAAAGCATCGATCCAGGCTGTGTGGAGATCGACCATTCAGAGAGAGAGAGACCAAAACTAGAGATAATGAGACGATATATGAATGTATGAATTTAAAAAAAATATCAAAATAAGAGTATGCAAGATGAGTGTGGGAACCAAAGGTTCCAAACCAATTCTTATGCCAGATGAAGACCACCTTCGTGGTTTTTCTCGAATGGGTTTCCATGTTATATCTTGTCTCTGTGTGTTTTAATTCTTACATTGTGTCAAATGCATGTTTAATATAAATAAGTCTATTTGAATGTGTTGCACAGATTTAATGGTGAATGAACTAATATATGTGTCGCACCTATACTGAGTTAACATATGTTAATGCTTTATGACTATGTTGTCATATATGTCAATGGAATGGTAGATGGTTATCTTGAATGAATTTATGAGAACGGGCGTATACTTCTTGGTTTCAGTCAAATGACATGATAGACTTATAGAGTGAAATCCCTGACATAACTGTAGAAAATTGGATCTAGTTGTTCGTATAACATATCTTGGGTGAGACTTCATCTGTGTCGCAGGTGTTGCCGACGGAGTTCTCCTTTATCAAGACGATATCTTGGGTCTTGTTGACAAACAAAGGGTCTGAAATTGGGTCGACTGGAAGTTAGTACAACACAACAAAACTCAACCAGCTAGAAACAATGAGAAAAATTAGATTTTCTAGGTAATCTAACAAATGATTAACCATAAATATGATAATTTTTGGTTTTATAATTTTGTTTTTGTTTTTGTGTGGTTGTGTAAACTGTCTTGGGAAAAAAATCAATCTTTTTAAGGTATGAATTCTCTCCAATAATAACAACAAGCCCACTCTCCTTTGTACACTTAGTTGAATGTTACTTTAAAGAGGTCTTGGGTTCAAATCCTTCCTTTTGTTACTTTTCATAAAAGTTTGTGAAACTATCATTTATAAAGTAACTACATTGTGAAAGTGACTCTCAATTGTTTTATAAATGTGGGTCACTTATTCTAAAGAAACTTATTTGTAAATGTGAGCTTATAGGAAAAGTTAGAAAGGGGCATTGGAGATATTATAGATCCACTATAATATTTATTTTCCTATGTTTATTTAGACTATGTTGAGGTGCCATTGGTATAAGATATTATCACCTACATGAGACTACTTTCCCCTAGATAGAGGTACCACATCCTCTTCAGTCATTACTTAGTTACACTTCAGTTAGACTAGTGGAGTCTAGTCTTGCATGGAAGCTTTGACATCAACACCAAGTGTTGTATGTAACATTGGAATAATTACTAGGAAGGTGACTTTCCTCCTCCATAAGGATATGGATGTTCTATACTTCTGCATGCATGAGATTCTCTCAACTTCACTTGTATGTTTATCTACTTAATTATCGATTGCATGACCAATTAACAAGGACTAGGTGGTCATTCACTCCTATTACTATTGGTATATATCTCTAAATATCTCTAGAAGATATATAAAGATGAATTAGTTCATCCATGCATAATATTTCATGTGTATTACTACCATTATTTCAATACAATTATTTCATTTGCTTCTCCAATTCTTCTCTCAACTCTGCAAGTTTGTTGTTCATTGTTGCTAGCTATATTCTTTATGTAAGTTTCACTCCAATTTCATATGGTTTCATATCCCACATGTTCTAGGAATAATATGCACAAACTATCCATTTCAGCTACAAAATATTGAAACAATCACAAAGAATGGATTATATTCCATCATCCAATCTTATGCCATACAACTATTTTGATTGGAAACCAAATATTAAGATTCAACTCAAAACTAGAGGATTATATCAAATAAAAATGGAAACATAAATAGATCCCACATAGGGCCATTGATTAAGAAAAATATTTCAACCACATGGATGAATATTTTGGTCTTCTTTGCTTATTAGTTATCTCTCCTAAAATATTATTTCATGTTGAATCATCCACCACTTCAAACGATGTTTGGACTTATCTGGAGACTCTCTTCAAAAAATATGATGAAATGTGTGGTCAGTGAAGAATGAGTTAAACTCATTAGATCCAAGCAATTTCGAGAACATCCAATAATTTTTCACATGGTTCAAAGCATTGTTGCTTCAACTCAAAGGATGCAGGATCAACAAATCAATGTAAGCAAACCAGTTCATTATTGATATATTATCAAAGTTGGGTCTAGAGTATGTCATCTTTGTCTCCACATTTCACATAATAATGATCACAATGGGTACAACTTGGAATATTCCCTCATTGGACGCATTCATTAAGTCATTGATTCATGAGCAAGCCAATCTCATCAAGATGGGAGTACTCAAAAATTACAAATCCCACACACTTTCTATGCATGAAAGTGGAAAGAATAACTCCAAATTCAAGAAAGCATTTAAGGGAAATAAGTATCCCAATCCAAGAAAGGGAGGCAACTCCAAACCCTCTAATGAATCCTCCAGCTCGAAAGCAGGAAATGGAAAAAAAGAGAAATCAAAGTATGGTTATTCCAATCAAGCTTATCATCTTAAATCCTTCTGCATGTTTATAATGATTGACCTCATGGCATAAACACTCCAACATAACAATATTGTTGGTTTTATTCTAGAGAATGCCAATAATAAGCCAAGAGAAAATGCACCAGAAATTCGAGGTTATGTGCATGCTTTAATTGCAATTAATTATTTGTTGGATGCATAGATAATTTATTCAGGAGGATCACACCACATGGAATCCAAAAAATATGTACTTTCATCTTTAAAATCATGCATGGGTCCTCTTATTATAATGGGAGATGATCCTCTAGTATAAGTTTCTAAACAAGGGAAAGTGGATCTAAAAAATGGAAGTTTCAAAAATTTCTTGCATCTTTCAAAACTCTCCGTAAATCAACTCTACCTTTACCAAATTACATGTGTACACAAGGGAAAGAGGGTTGAATTCACCCTAGATTCGATGTCCATATTTGACATGGAATATAACTCTCTTATTGTTGTTGGTGAGGTAAATCATTAATATAGATTGTACACATTCTCTAAATTTATTGCTAGCTCCTATTCGACATTGCTACTAACCCATGCAAAAGATGATATTATAATTTTTCACAAATGATTTGGCAACTTAAATTCCAGGTACATGTAACAACTTAGAAAACAAAGGATTGTAAAAGGATTACCCAACATAAATTTCTCTGAGGGAGTTTGTCAAGGATGTGTTCATGGAAAGCATTTGAAAGAGAATTTTGAGAAAGGGAAGGCATGGAGGACCTCCTATAATTTGGAGCTTGTTCACAGTGATATCATGGCATCGTCCCCCCACCCTTCCATAAACAAGGGAAAATATGTGTTGTCTTTTATTAATGATTTCACAAGGAACACATGGGTGTCCTTTCTCAAGATCAAATGTGAAGTGTTTCAATGTCTAAAATATTTCGAAGCACATGTAGAGAATCAATCCAGGAAGATGATAAATATCCTCCAAATAGATAATGGGGGGAATTTAGTAAACATGAATGTGAAAAATATTTACAATGAAGTAGGTATTCAAATACGACACACAGTTCCATACACTCCTTAGAAGAATGGAGTAGCTGAGAGGAAGAACCGATCTCTAAAAGATATGGAAATTTGCATGTTGCATGCAAGGTCCCTTCCCTCTAAACTTTGGGATGAAGTAATAAATTGTGCTACATACATTCAGAACATATCTCCTCACAAATCTGTGAAAGGAAATACACCTTTTGAAGCTTGGAGAAACATGAATTCAGAAGTCACACACTTACGCATTTTTTGGATCTTGTGCATGGGACCACATATCTTCAGAAAAGAGGATCTCTTTGGAGCCTCAAAGCATAAAATGCATGTTTGTTGGTTATCCTGAAGATGTAAGGGGATATATATTGATATATCTTTAAACAAACAAATTGTTCATTATGAGGAGTGTCCAGTTTGATGAAATTCCTTTGCATGCACCTCAAGTACAACATGCATAAAATTGTGTGCTTCCTCTTATAGAAGATCTCAAAGATGATGCATTCTATCATGCATATCATATTTGAAATCTTATTTCCAAATCTGATTCGAAATATTATGAGCATGCAAGTGAAGATCTAGATCCAATACCAAAGTTAATTCATTCCATTTGACACACAATAGGTGATCTTGTGGGTGATCCTATGATAAGAAGAGGACGAGATCCCAATTTGAATAAGATCCTCATGCAATCACAACTAAAGAACCTATAATTCCCATGCATTTCTACATGGTTCTAGTATTATCCCATCAATCCTTTGGAGAGGTTGAATGGAATCCTTATTGGGAAGCAACCATGAATGAGGAATACAACTCCCTCATCAAGAACCAAACATGGGACTTTGTTTTGCTTCCGTCAAATATCAAGATTATCAGATGCAAGTGACTCTACAAGAAAAATAAAGGAGCAAATGGACTTGCGAGTAGGTATAAAGCAAGTTTGGTGGTCAAATGATTTCAGCAAGTTCATGGGATTGATTATAATGAAACATTTTCTCTATTGAAAAAAATGGATTCCATTCAATTAGTTCTCTCCATTGCAGCAACGAGAAGGTGGGAAGTTCACCACATGGATGTGAAGAATGCATTTCTTCATGTTGATCTTGAATATAAAATCTACATGGAACAAGCACAAGGGTATGCACATAATTCATCACTAGTTTGCAAACTCAAGAAGTCACTTGATGGCCTCAAGTAGGCACCTAAAACATGGTATGCTGAAATAGATTCTTACTTACTCTCTCAAAATTTCATTCAATGAAAATATGATCCAAAAGTTAATATGATGAGAACTTATGAATATCTCTTAATTATAGTGCTCTATGTAGATGATCTACCAATCTTAGGTAGTATAGTCACCACCAGTGTTGCAGTCAAAATATATTTGCATGATAGGTTTTCCAAGAAAGACATGGGTCTATTACACTTTTTTATCATTCTTCACGTCATCTAGGATGATTCAGGGATGAGGATGGATCAATAAAAGGATGCAAGAGATCTCTTGGATAGATTTGAGATGATTGAATGGAAGCTAGTAGCCATGCCTTTATTACCAGGGGTAAATATTGAGGATGGTGTGGATACACCATTAGTAGATTGCACCAAGTATTTCCATCTAGTGGGAAGTTTCATATATCTCATCCACTCCTGTTCAGAGATCTTGTATGCAGCAGGAGACACTTTCATATACATGCAAGAGCCAAATGAGTTGAATTGGAAAGTTCCCATGCACCTCCTCAAATATGTAAAAGGATTCATATGGGATTCATTATGGAGATTCATTACCAAAATCCAATGGGATTCATTATGGATAAGTTTGTACAATGGATCTCATTTGATACACAAATTTATATTGGGATGGAAATAACATCGATCTTAGGCACACGTCAAGATATGTTCTAAGTTTTGTATCCAACCCCATTTGTTGGTACATTAAAAATCAATCATCGATTTTTGTGTCTTCAGTAGAGGTCGAGTACAAAGGTACAGTCAATGTCTCAACTTAGGAAATTTGGATACAACATTTCCTTACAGAGCTTGATATATTGTTTCATCGTTCGACTATCATCTTATGCAATAATAGAGTACACTAAATGTTTGTAGAGATCCAGCACAGATCCAGTGCAGTGGAAGATAATAAAACACATCAAGATACGCATGCATTACATAAAAGGAATAGTACATGATGGGATCATTGAATTGCAATGATTCCCTTCTTCTAAACATAACTCATACATATTCATGAAGATGTTTGCTAAGCATAAATTCCACTTTCTATGAGACCTCCTTGGTGTCAAGGACATAGTTTCCTAGCAGTTGTCTTAATTTTTTACCATTGTATTTTGAGGGGGGTGGAGGGTGGTTTCCCATGAGGTTTTCCCTCTTTCCTCTTTTTCAGTTGTCATACGTTACTTATATGCATTATAAATTGGGTACCTAACATAGTTTTTTTTGTTGAGACCCATTCGACTTGTACTCTCTATAATGCTTCAAGGGAGTTAGATATTACACACCCACCTAGTATTTATTTTCCTATTTTTATTTAGTTTATGTTAAGGATCCCTTTTCCTGATATATTCTGCCCTATATGATAATATTGTCAACTATAAAAGGCACCACATCCTCTTTAGTCATTACTTAGTTACACTTTAGTTAGACTAGTGGAGTACAATCTTGTATGGAAACCTCAACATCATCACTAAGTATTGTTTGCAACTTTGGAATCATCACTAGGAAGGATCCTTTCCTCCTCCATGAGGCTATGGATGTGCTAGACTTGTGCATGCATAACATTATCTCAACTCTACTTATTTGTTTAGATAGTTAAATGTTGACTACATGACCAATTAACTAGGACTAAGTGGCAGCTCACTTGGGTCACTATTGGTATTTATGGACTATAGGTTCAAAGAAAATATAGACCATCTCTTTAGTAGAGATGACAACAAATAATTTTCATTATCAACTTCCGTTTTTCTCCATTCCATCATAGTCTCTTACAGTGGGTTGATGGATCCTAACTAGTATCCCTAGGGATCCTTTTGTAGGAGGAAAACCTCATCTTCTAATATGGAAAGTGTTATGATCATTTTCAAAAAGAGGATGGTATTTCTAGCTCTATAAGAACCTTGAGAATAGTTTTATTCTTCCCTTTTGTAATTTTTTTTATTCTTATCCTTCACTTGAGCCATTAATTGAAAGCATTTCCTTTAGAAAAATGTATTGCTTGAAATTTGGCTATGTGCATCCATAATCCCACCATATTCCACCATCCCCATGTTTCCTAATAACATAGATAGTTATATGTGTGATTGAAGTTAAATTAATATTCAAATATTATATTTAATGAGCAATTTGTGGTTTCATGCTTATTTGAAAAGTATTAGAGTCCATAAAATAATAAAATGTGATATATATTATCATAGTAAGTAAGTTGATTTTATATCTACAAATTATGATTCAAGAAAAGTGACACTAAGTTAAAGAAGAGGAGGAGGATCATCCTCCCTATTATCCTATTCCCTAAGCACGCCATATTGTCCCAACACAACTTGTTTAGAGCCTTTGCCAACAATTTTGATAAATTATCTTTTTACATGGGAGAAATATATATCTTTAAACTAACATATAATTGATAGTATAGGATCTAATAATGCACTCAAAAATATTTGTCTTCATTCTAAAGGATTCTTGACCCATTCAATCACTAATTTGGTGTCCCTAAAAACTTCTAACCTATATATGCCTTTTTCCAAAGAAACATACAAAAGATATAAGAAGGCATGCAAAAATTTACCCAATTATTTGTTCCCCTACCTAGACCTAGCTTGAAGGTGGTGTAGCATATGTCATCAAGGTACAATACTCCCCCTACTCCAAAAGGGATATGGATTCCTTGGTTGGCTCCATCAAGGAATCCTATTTATATTTATCAATTAGAGCGAGGGTGAGGGAGGTCGAAATTATTTTTCTTTTTTTATTTAAAGGTAAGTATGCATCTTCATAAATATACTTGATTTTGTAAAACCTTCTAATGGAGAGAAGGGTTTGTCCTCAATTATTATTGCATTTCAACCCATCTTGATAAACCAAGAGATAATGGAAGGAAAGGATTTTCCATCCAAGATTGATGTAGTATATAATAATTGTTTCAGGCCATCCACAAGAGAAATTCCTTCACATTTTCCTACCCCCTTAGAAATGATATATACTCCTTCCATACATCCTTTGTAAATGGGTGATGCATTATTATTGAAGTGCATGTATCTATGGATCTATGCATGCAAAAACACAATTGAAATATGATGATAACTTTAAAGGATCGGATCTTGAATAAAACAACTTGGACCATGAAACTGATATTTAAATATTGAACCTTGTAAAATGAAGCATATACATTGGTCCTTAAATTGATGGAAAGATAATCTCTTCAATTATTTAAAATATGTGTATCTAATTTTTCGTTCACTGTATCAATATAGAGGTTTTTCCGGCACATTCTTAATTTAAGGAATTGTCAAGCATAGAAAAATATGATATTTTAAGATTAAAATTTCCACTGACATGGTCCTAAAAATCACTAAAGGTTCGCAGGGCCTCGAGATCATTGTTTCTTCCCTTGACCATCTTTAGGGCCTTGAGATCCACACATACTACATGAAAATACATAATGGCATCCATATCCCTTGATCATGTATAGGACCCTATAACCCATATCTACTACTCAAAACCACTTGAAATCACCAACCCCCACTAGCCAAGGATTCCTAGGGAGGCCATGTGTGGTTGTTAGGGGAATCCTTCTTATCCCTGGATGCCTAGAATATTTCACTAGGACCTAAGTCCTATATTTACTCCGACAACCATTTTTAAAGCCCCAATATTTATCTCCAATCCTAAATAATGTAATAATGTCACCTATATCCCCACACATGGGAACATGATTCCCTTGAGAAGTCACATGTGGTTTTTAAGGCATTTTCTAGGACCTATAAGCCTACAATGTTGATTTAGGGCTTAAGTTGTGACCTTCTTGTTATGTCCATGTCTAGAGCCCTAAGACCCATACTTACTATTGAAAATATCCCAATCACACCAATATCCCCACCTGAATTCCAATCATCCCTTAGAAATATCGTTCGCAATAATTTGTCATGTCTTTCTTCAATCGAGATTCCTATTATATCCCTACAAGGCCTAAGGCTTGGGTAACATTCTCGACCATATCTAGGTCCCAATATCCATACCTAGTGCTTGAAAAAATTTCATGGTGCCCATATATACACTAAAAAAACAATATCCCCTCAACAAGTTATCTATGGTGGTTCTAGGTCTTTTTCATGGAGCTCTACCCCTATAAGGTACCTTATGAGCTTAATGCTTGATTTTTCTCCATCAACTAGTATGGTTACAACACTACACCAATACCTAGTTCTTCAAATATACTAATGGTACTCATATCCCCACTCTAAGGCAAATAATACCCTTGGTATATCATGTGTGGTGTTTCATGGTGACGTTCTTGACCTTGGAGGCCTAAAATATTCATTTAGGTCTGAGGGATCATTCCTGCTTCTAAAAACCTTCTAATGAATCACATATCCCTTCTCAAGAACAAGAATTCCATAGAGAATGAATGTTTAGTGGTTCAAGGCCTCATTTATGGAACTTAAGCCTTAGAATATACCTTTAATGCGTAAATATTAAGTTCCCTCCTTATACCATAGTCAAGTTTCTAATATCCATATGTAGGAATCAAAACCTCCTAATGGTGCCCATATCCAAACTTGGAGGAAAATCATCCTAAGAGGTGAGGTGTGACGATTTTAGGCATCATTATTTATGTTTGATTCCTAGAAGGTTAATTGAGGTTTTAAGTCCCACTTTCCTCATTTGAACATGTGCACGACCCCACAGCCCATCCTAGGTGCTTAAAATCTTATGTTCTTTCTCACATCACTAATCAAAGGCTAAATATCCCACAAAGAGGTCATACATGGTGGTTCTAAGCCTTTCCCATGGTTCTCAATCCCTATAAGATAATTTGTATTCCTAATGCCCAATTTTCATTGATTAAGATTGGTTAAGTCCTTAAGACCAATACCTACTTCTCAAAAAATTGAATGTTTCCAATATGCCCACTCATAAGTGAAACATCCCCTTGGGAGGTCATGTTAGTTAGTTTTTGATGTTTTGTTTGTAATTTGGATGCATTAAAAATTACTTTAGGACCTAAGGAATGCCTTCCTTTATCGTCCATGTTGAACACCTCATGATCTATACCCTGGTCTCTAAAACTTGCTATCCCCACTCAAGGGATAAATATTCCACCTCGAGGTCATGTCTTTTGGTTTCCTCCCTTAACCATGTCTAAGTCTAGGGACACATACTTAGTATTGAAAACCTCTTAATGGCACCCATATCCCCACTCGTAGGTAAGGATAACCTAATTGAAATGTCCTATGTGGTGGTTCAAAGTGTTTTTCATGTCCATGGATTCCTAATATCTTCCTTTAATACCTAATCCCTATGTTTATTGTCCCAATAATGTTTAAGCCTACCCGGTGCTCAAAATATCTTAGTCGCACACATATTACCACTCAAAACATAATGATGGTACCCTTGGGAGGTCCTACGTGGTACTAGTTTGAGTCATCATTTTGGGTCCTAGATGCATAGAATGTTCCTTTAAGGTCTAAATCTTTTGACTCCATGCATAAATATTCCTAGGGATATGAAACCCATACCTATTGTTGAAATCCTCCTAATGTAACTAATATACCTACTTTGCTCCCTTCACCGGCCTTGCCAACAATTATTACTCATATCCATGGATTCACCCATTAACACCTATTTGATATTCTCCTATTCAATTCTACACATAATATAGGTACACGACCCTAGCCAAGGTCTAATTTGAAGTCATCCCAATTTTGGCAAGTATTGAATTATTTCAAGCTAACCACATCAAGATCATATGTTTTTTAATGGTGCCTTAATTTTTTCAACAAGGGATTTTGGAGCTTCAATTTGAAACATTGACTTATAACTAAGAGTTGTACTAAACTTTCTAAAAGGGATCCATGATCATACTATATAAGCATCCTCTTCTTTGAGAAAAACATAACTCGACTTAAATGTATTTGTATGAGGACTCTAGTTTTCATTTTCTTGTCCACTTAGTCCAAAATTGTTATCTTCCTTGCAACCATTTTGCCATAAATTGGACTTATCATGAGCTGTAGAATTAGTGAGGTGTACAATTCCTATTTGACCAATACTCTCTGAATTAGGCCATCAGTTAGTCTAAAATTACCATGATGCATAATAGGGAATATTTTAGGACTCTCCCTCTTCTAAATTTATATGTATAATAAATGGGTGAATTTGCATGATACATGGGAAAGTGTGAAGGATATTTTATCAATAATATATGTATTTATATAATTTTTTGGTGAATATTTCATAGAATTATAGAATGTTGTAAAAGCTAGGTGAATATTTCACAAAATTATAAAAATATTATAAAATGATGGTCAATCTTTCACAAAATTATAACACCATGTAAAAGCCTTGCCAAATCTTTTACGGAATTATAAAATTTTGGAAAATCTTGGAAAATATGACTGAACTATAAAACCTTGTAAATTCTTGGCAAAATAGTTGAAATTTGACTTAATAAAATTTCTAAGATGGTTTTGTATTCACTTGAAATTTTCCATGTACTCTTGCACTAGAGCATCTTGTAAACATAATCCAAGCTAACTTGTTAACTTTACTCATCACAACTACTTGTGTGCTACTAAGTCCAAACCTCCTTAGAGATCAAATGTAGAGATTAGTTCATAAATGTTTGCAATAATCAATTGAATACTTTATCAAGGTGTGAAATCAATTTATCCTACAACACTCCATGCACAATAAATTTTCATAGATTATGTGAGACCTAACCATCCTTCTCAATAGGAGCCTTGAAAATCTCTATATCAATGCTCTCAAAAAATTAAATGAATGGATACAGTGCATCCATATTAACATTAGCATCTCCTAAGCACAGATATTCCAATTTTCTCGCACGACATGCCATCAAAGTGAATAATTTGTGTAAGAGAAAGATAATAAGATTTTAAAGTGTCTATATCTTGTTTAGTGTTCAAATATTGAGAGTATACCATATACATGGACTCTAATAATTGATCTTTAGGAAATCATAAAATCATTCTCTTATCTCTGATTCTAGTGATTTTTCAATTTCTATCAAGTTGTGTGTCATTGAAATCACAACATTGTTTAATTGGTCTCTTAACACATGGAATGCTTTGGTGATTCCTCCCATATTACTAAAACAATGAAAGGGAACCATATACCCATGCACTTCCATACATATTATCCCTTTTTTTTAATCAAACTTCAAATAATTTTCAATGTTTTCTATATCGATGATAGTAGTCCAACTTTTAAAATATGGACGTGTAAAATACTCTGGAATCATATACAAATTATCCAATGCGATACAAAGTTAATTATTTTCTTGCATTTATGTATTCTTCAATTTACATTTTGCGACTCTGAGACATTTTCACAAGGACATTGATCTCATAAAGAATAGGAAACATTCAAGCAAATGTTAATAATGTCTCTATAGTAGTCAATCGAAAGAAAATATATTGAATTTTATCTACACTAAAGAGATGTTCATACATCACCCTACCAAATATTTGTACTCACCAATAATCTTTGAGTTGGTCTTTTCAATGAGATCCATCTTGCATCAAAATCTTTTAATAGTTTTTGTCCATTCATTACACCCTCGACAAATTGTCAAAACTCTGTAAATCACTTGGGACCGTGAAAAAAGTATGCATAAGTCTCACATTCAAGAAATTCAACTTTTCAAACCAACAAAAACTTCCTTAATATTTTAAATACAAGATTCATCCTATGATCCATACAATGAATACTAGTCATAGATGGTGAACCTAATAGTTGTAGTTTGAGAAAAATGTCCATTCATATTTCCTTGCATGACTTATTCTCCATCTACTTCGACACATACCAACCGTTTTATGATCATTAAAGATCCATAACACCAATTTCCTTCAGATTCTTAATAACAAATTCATAAACATATCTAACTATAGAATTCTCCCTCATTTCATGAATCCTGCCTAGACTTGAATGCTTAATATGATCATTAACCATATAAATTATCATGCATATCCATGTAGTAGTATCAATAGTTATAACTTCATAGGATGAAATCTAGATAAGATGTACAATGCAGTGCTTAATTGCATCATCTTGAATAAAATATTTATTTCCATTATCTTTACAAAAAGATAATGGTGGGGCAAAGGAGCATTCCTAGAACAACCCCCCCCCCACACTTTCCATATTTCTATATGGAAGGGTAAGGGGAATTTTCATAATACACCTTGTACACCCCCCACTCCGCACCCAAAAACCTTCTCTCCCCTCCCTTTGCTTATCATATCCCCACCCTGTCCCTCCTATAAGCCATTGTAGGTATAAGAGTTAGTGTATTGAGGGAGAAAATTTATAGTGGTTGTAGTGCACTCAATATTGACTGGAAATGTGCCATATACAATTCTCATATATTCTCTATGAAATGGCACTGATCTAGTTACAATCTAAGCACTCAGTCAAAATTTATCTCCTCTACAATAAATATGGCCATCATCGAAATACCTAAAGAGGAGCAAATTCCAAACTATAATATCTCCTTCATTCGAACACCAATTTAAGCAACTTGTGTTTTAAAATAGTATACTTTTATGACAAGAATATAGATCGACAATTTGTTTATAGAAATTATGCTAAAAAATACTTAGAAATTGATATGACTATCACAACCCTATTTTTCCTTTGAAAACCTACAAAATGAAGAAAAAATCCTCTTTTGGACCTTGGAAAGTGATCTTAAATCAGTTATAAGACACCTTACATATGAACATGAAATCACACACAAGATATCAAATATTCTCTAACTTTATTATATCAAAACCCTTAAGATAGTGAAACACCTTACAATTGTTGTTTTATGGAATGAACCAACTCTTGTTCAAATTCATCTTTGAGAGGACAGCCTGCTATTAGCTAAGCTCCAAATATAAATACTCCACACATGATTCATGAGGAGGATTCCAACCTTATTTATAGATAACAAGACAACTCTAATAATAACAACCTCCTAACTACTACCTAGTGGACCTTCTTTAATGAGGTCCAATTACATTTATTCACTAATAATTACCATAGTGGACCTAGTCCACCTTACATTGAATAACTTCCACTATTATTCTATAATAGGCCCTTACATTACACTCCTAAGGAGGATTAGTACAATTTTTGTATTTAGAACATTTTCCCAAAATAAACATCATAATTTGAGATTTCAAAACTAATTTGATATTATTTGAGATTTCAATAATATATGTTCCATTGGCAAAGTTTTAAGATCAACTTTATTATTTATTTATTTTTTTGTACTAGGGGAATCGGTAACTGGGCAGTTCTGGTACTCGCGTGACACAGGGTCCATTCCCGTCGGCTGCCACTATAACCCCAGGTGCGTCCACACAACCCGCAAGCATGGGGCACGGATAAGTCTGGGTGAGATTTGAACTTGAGACCTCCTTTACAACATTCCATTTACACGGCACTTGCTAGTCAGTCTACACCCATGCAAGCTAAATGTATGCGGGCTTAGCCCAGTTTAGCATTCTGCGACTAAACCACGTCCTTGCTCGGGTTCGAGCACAAGACCCAACCTTCGTTGCAAGAACAACTTTACCATCCAACCGCCTCCACAGACCTTAAAAGGTATGCAAGCTTGGCCCAGTTTAGCATTCCGCGACTAGACCACGTCCTTGCTCGGGTTCGAGCACAAGACCTGACCTTCGTTGCAAGAACAACTTTACCATCCAGCTGCCTCCACAGACCATATGATCAACTTTATTATTAATTAGGTGGAATTATAACTTTTAATAAAAATATTTCCTAAATTTAGAGAAAAAATATATCATGAAAAATTAAATAACTTATTAACATACTTCTTTTTTTCGATCCTAAAATTTATAATTAATCTACTCTATGGGAAAGGATTATGTAGTGAGATTGTTCAAGAAAAATATTTAAAGAATAAATTAGTCTCATATTGGTTTAGAGCTCCACACAAGGAGTCACATTTTTCTAACAGTTGGGAAGGATTGGTTGGTACTATTCCTTACATTGAAAAATAGTTGGTATAAAATGTTGGAAAATGCCAAAATGTAAGACTGAGTGAAGACCCTTTCATCATTGCGTCGAGAGTAGCAATGTGCTCTACAACCTAGTAAGGAAGAGATGTTGTCACGTAATGTAACATAACACTACATTACTTAAAATACAAAAAGTAATTAAAAAAATTCATGTTGTCTCGTAAAATTAAAAAGTAATTAAAAAGTAAATTAAAAAAATCCATGTCGGGTCATTAAAAAACTAAAAGAATAAAACCAGCATAGATCCATGTTAAACTTGGATCTACCAAGCATCGAGAGGGATCAAATTTCTTGAGGTGTACTTTTTTTTCTGTACTGCAAAACAATTTAAGATAAAAAATATATATATACTTCAAGAAATTTGGATTCCTCTCGGTGCTTCGTAGATCCGGGTTTAAGATGGATCTATGCTGGTTAAATTAAATTTAGGGTCTAAAATGAGCCTCCTAAGGAAAATAATAATAAAATCCATGTCACACTACAAATATACCATGTCACACTATGATAAAGGTGTTATCTAGTGAATGTAAACCTATATTGTCTCATTAATAATAGTTGACAAGTATGTTGGGTTACTGTAGAGTTAAGAGATGTGGGTTTAAAATATTAATGAAAGGTTTGGATTCTTGTCCACACATAATAAATTATATAGTGGTTGGAGAGCCTAATAATTCATCATTAATCTCGTTTCCTATCAAGAAAAGAAATTATCAAGAATGATATTTATATACCTTCTACTTTAATTATCAAACCCAGGGATTCGTACAAACTTATGAGGGTTCTCCATAATTTATCCAACTACAAATAAATATCACTATGTCTAGTAGTATCAAACTTCAATCCAACTTGTTTAAGTCAATATGGATAAAAATCAAAGGAAATTTAAGGTACGATCTATGTGTTGCAAGAAACATGGATCTTTATGATTCAGTTAGGCACATATCCTTTGGCAATTGTCTAAGGCTGAAAGACTTGCAGATAAGTCTCAAGTTTATATATTATGCAAGAAAGGATTAATTTGAGACAAGTAGTTCCAGTGTATGGTTTGATCAAGACTCTTGATTAATTAAATATGATCATGCTTGTCATTATACATAATTTTGGTCAACCTACTTAACGTACTCATGGTCCCACAACTGATCTGGGGATCACTGATTCTATATCCAACTCAACAATTTTGGGAACCCTTCAAAAGATCTATGATATGTTTGGTCATTCAATGGATCTATTTGATTGTTCCAATATTCTGTTAGAACCACCTCCACTCTTCACGGTACTAGCCCCTGGATTGGCTCACGAGATCTTTTGAAAATCAACACGATGAGTCTTATTTGGAAATCAGTTGTAACTGTACACTTCTTCATAAATTTTTTCTGTGGGTGTTGATGTATAAAGACTTTGAATCCTCTTCAACGAAAGGAGGCCCTCATCTTACACAGATCTATTGAACACTGATGTAATCAAACTCTATTATATATAAAATCTGTTATTTCCCTGATTTCAGATGTGTTAGTCAATTTTGTGTGGAGTGATTGGCCTGTTTAGCTCATGTCCCTGAAGGAATGTCCCCCTTCCTGTGACAAGTGTTGTTGTAGTTATGGTTTTATTTGTGCATGCAATGTGATAATTGATTTGTTGTGTGCATCCATAAATTATAGTATTAATTACAACCAAGCATGAGATCTTAATTTGTGATACAATTAACTAGTGCAATTGTTTTTAATCATTATAGAATGCATAGGAACACGTGGAGTGTAGTTGTGGGATCACCGGACCAATGAGAGCTCTCCATCTCATCTTTAGCTGGAGATGACATGTTTGATAACTAATAATAAATTAATTGCTCTCTTAATGATGACTAAAGCTGAGTTATGATAACTCCAATCATCTTAAGTGTTCCATGAGATATCATTTAGCCTTTTATTTTACTGAATTTGGATTAATTTGGAGAGTTTTAGTTTTCTCCAAAATAATCATTTTTTTAATAAAAATCATTTTTTAATAAAAATCAGTTTTTTACTAAAAATCATTTTTTAACTCAAAACTGACTTTTTTGAGTAAAAAGGAATTATGTGTCCGATTGTTGATCTGAAAGTTGGTTCTGACTGGATGGCCGATCAAGAATGATTTTTGGCTTAAGGTTAGAGCCTTCAATCACTGAATTCTGAGTCTGAATCACGAACGGGTTTTTTCCATTTAATTTATGGAAAAATTAACCCAAAAAAAGGAAAAGTAATTAAAAATTAAAAAAAAAAATTCACTGTTCGAAAAAAAAAAATCAAAATTTTTTGTGTCCAGATGACTTAGGACATGACCATGATCTATCTAAATAATGTCTAGTAGGCTTATAACACTCAGTTGGGCTCTAATAACCCCCCAAGGCCCAAAATTCAACATCGAGCATTCCAACTTTGGAGGAAGCGGGAGAAAACCTCGTTAATTATACTCGGCTAAAGGCAAAGCATAATTGTCAAGGGCAAACAACTCCCTAGAATACCCTATTTGCTATTCTACGTCTTAGGAGACCGAACCACTCAAAAATATCCTACTAGCACATTTTATTACAAACCCCGCGGGGCCATAGTCAAAATTATTCAAATAAAAAAGTGACTAGTCAATGTTGGCTAGACATGCAGACGGATCAACTGATACACTGGAATCAGACTTTGTACAAGTCTGTCAACCGACGGCTCCTCAAGTAATCCAACTAAGTGCAAAATTAGTGAATAACATCTGGCACCAACTGCGGGGCGTGTGCTCGATCTAATCTCTTATGTAAGGAGAGCATACGAGAACACCAGAATCTCTGGTTTCCACATCCTGTAAAAACATCTCAACTTGACAAGAAAAACCTTAGTAGCACAAGTTTTATGAAAAAAAGCCAATGATCCAAAAGTTACATTATTCAAAGAAATGACAGAACTTAACTAAAATTTTTATTTATTTCTAAGTACAAAAAGTAAATGCTAAAGTAAATGCTCACTTTAAGGAGCCTATTTTCCTACTCTAAGCATGATACAAAAAAGGTTAGGTGTAATCATAAATCCAGTGTAGCCACCTAAGCATTTTATTAATATAAAAAGGTTTTGCCTTGTCTTTGGTTACCAGCCAAAGTAAGGACACAATTTCCAGAAAATGAAAACCTGCGTGGTGATCCAGAATGAGCGAGTTGGATGGGGAATCATAGGCATTAAAAGGGCATCAAACTTCTTCGCAAACTGGCAGATGCTCGCGCAGGCTGCTTCTATCCATGACTGGATAGCGCTAATATATAAATCGAGATAATGCGGCAGGTCGACTACTCCATCATGTTGATCATCAAGGCTTATCAAATAATAACTCGTTGTATAAGCCCCAAGGTGCTCCAAAACATAAGGAACATCTATAGGTGAAGACCATGGCTGAGAAAAAACTTCAACTAGTTGTATCCCATCTTATTCATCACTGCACTGCTTTTTCAAATCCTTATTATTGATACTTGGATACAATTCTGACTGATCATATGAAAACTATGACTGTTCTTCCTTATAACTTTCATAAGTCTCAGAATAAAAACTCCCCTTGCTGGACATATCATAGATGAGATTCTCAAAAATATTCTGAAAGGTATCATAGGTTGGATTTTCAATAAAAGTCCAATAGTCATCATCACCATCTATGTCGGATATGAGAGATGCCTCATCACTGGTATCAAGTCCATGTCTGTACTTCTCATTTTGCTCAAAACCGTCTTCTTCAAAAAGCTAGGTTTCAAAGATATCACAGGGGACCCAACTCTCCAAATATTTGTCATCCAGTGGAGTGCATGGAGGAATCTCATCACATGAAACATCTAAGATTGGATTTTTAATTGAAGTCTCAAAGTTATCATCCATATCATATGTAAGAGATGCTTCCTCACTTGTATCACATTTGATTCTATATCCCTCCTCATGATCATAGTCATCTTCTTAAAAAAAAGGTCACAAGGTAGTAAACCTTCCAAACTATTATCATTATGCTCATTAGTAGGATTAGTGCTAAAGCTTTTAGTGAGATCATCCAATTGCTGACTATAATCTTCAACTTGACCCCGGGTTCCTGTGGTGACAGGATGGAGCTGTCCAACTGTGTTAATGTATTCAGGCTCTCTTGAATATTGTTTTGTCTCTCTCCAACTTTCTCCGGAAATATCATGCATGTCATCTACACAGTTTATGTACTCAGGCTCGCTTGATGATGCTTTAGGACCACAACCCTCCGAAAAACCATGCTCCTGAACATAGCACGCATAATAACAAGAAGATTCTTCATGAAGGTCTTTACATGCCCTGCAAAATGGCTTATACTGCTCAACCATGTTAGCGGCCTCTAACTGATGAGGTGGCCTCTGCTCATGGTTGGGAGGCTTTCTTTGCCAAGTTGGCTTGGTAGGAAAGGTTCTAGGAGCATCTTGAGTTTGAGTTATTTCCATTGTGATCACCCTATTTTGAATCTCCTTCAACTGTGCTAAATGTTTCCATTCTACCTCCTCCATATTTTTCTTCATCTCCATCATTTGTTTTTCATAGGGATCCTTCATAGCCGATAAAGGATCCTTGTTTTTTGGTTCATTAATTTTCAAGAAATTTGAAGACCTTGAATAACCGTGGAGGTTAGATTCACCAGATGACTGCATGTTTAGATCAATCTTGATTGCCATCTCCTAAGCCTGGAGCAAGTTAGCAGGCTCCTTGTCTATGATCTGGTACTGCATTTTGCCACTAAGTGCCTCAATGTAATAGACCAGGATGGTTGGTTTAGTTGGGGCATACTCAGTAGGGATGGCATTCGATAATTCTGTGAACCTAGTATTGAACTCGTCCATTGTTTCTGTGTCTTTCTTCTTTATGTTGGTCAAGGACGCAAGTTGATGCCGAGGTTCTTTCTTTTCACTGAACTTGTTGGTGAAAGAAGTTTTGAAAGCTGTTAGACTATTAAAGGAATTTTATGGTAAATTGCTATACCAGGCCCTCGCCTTTCCATCCAAAGATAGAGCAAATAACTTCATATACACGTCATCATGTTGGCTGACCGAATCATGGACATAAGCGTTGATACACCTAGAAAAGTTCATGAGGTGCATGGCGGAGGTAATGGCATCAGTGCTTGTATACATCAGGAGCTTCTCGACAGCCTTGTATGTAAGACGGTGGAGTTGACCTGCTATCTGAGAAAAGTCAAGCGGAGTAAAATACTCGCCCATTATGTCAGAAACAATGGTATTAGTGTTTTCAGGAAATAAAATGTGGATGTCTGAAACAAATTCAGATCCAAGTTATGCAAGGATCCTACGAGAAGATAGTTTGTTTAATCTCCTCCTTAAGACCTTTTCGGGGTCAAGGATGAAATAGACCAAACCTGCAGAGTTTATTCTAGTAGGATACCTTGAGGTGTTAACTGACAGTGGAGTTGTCAGGTGGACTTAAGTCTAATTTCAGAGAGTGATTGTACTAAAAATCTACCAAAAAGGGAAAAAGGTAAAAACTAAAAGAAACAAAGGTCGTCCAGGAACAAAAAGATTTGTCCCCAGCAACAGCGCCAAAAGATGTTGTCCGTCGATTGCACACCAGCAACAGAAATCTTTCGAAAGTTGTCTCCTCACTTGAGAAAGTGGGAGAAGTGTGACCTTGGGGGCAAGCACAGAGCTAGGTACTGTCACCTACTCCTAGCTCCTCCGTCTAGGCTAACTCCTAACGAAGCAAAGGGGGGTAGTCCCTAACAAAGAGTTTTCTATGGCTGAATGTTTTAAGTTAATTTTTAGATGTTTCGAATGCAGATGGGTGTTGTTTAGGAGTTACTGTGATTTAAAATGATTAATGTGATGAATTGAGCACAAGACAAAGCAATCCACGTTGCTATCACTGGAATTGAAAGATAGATAAATATTTGAGAACTTCACGAAATAGATAAAGCATTCACAGATATGATCTATAATCAAACATTCGATGGACAAATGGCCCAAATTATCAACAATGCATAAAAGATAGGACCAGTGCCTATGGAGTCAACTTATCATAGATGCTTCGAATGTAAATATGATGTGAATCCCAAAAGATGTCAGTGAATGTGAGGTTTTGCAAGTGCTCTTGGTAAAGTTTTAAGAGTTTTTATTTGTGATCTTCGCTTATGGTAGCTGGATGTGGGTGAATCCGCGGACCTGGGTAACACTTTTTGGCAAGCGCATTTCGGAAAAAATAGAAAAACATACCTCGGTCGAGGGTTTAAAAATCCCTCGACCGAGGTTTTAATATCTTGACCGAGCTTTTATCAAGCCCTCGACCGAGGTTTTTTTCAGCCCTCGACCGAGGTATTTCCTAACCCTCGGTCGAGGTATTAAAACCTTGACTGAGGGTTAAAAAATACCTCGATCGAGGTGCCTGTGTTAAAAAAATTATAAAAAGAGGCCGGGAGGTTAGAAGGGAATAGTTCTATAATAGGCAAATGCATGGGATATGAAAACATGTGTTTAGCTAAAAAATACGTTTAGCTTATATGAGGGGGCTTAATAATCTTCTTATTGACCATCCACTGCTACATATATTTGGTATTTTTATGGAATTCTCTATAGTCCCTTCTGGTTCCAAGTGGTACACTATCTGGTCCATTTCTTTTTCTTTAGGTAAATATGGGATTTAAAAAAATCCTCTACATTCAAATCATTTGACTCAAGCATAGGTCCTACATTCTGTTGCATTCAATATTCTTTCCTGATCTCCGGTGGTGATGCTAGGTTAGAGTTTCATTGATCGTACTTACATCTCCAAGTATTCTTGCGGTTAATCCTCTGC
>LPNX010600697.1:269708-290113 GCA_001517045.1 Pseudotsuga menziesii | reverse complement strand
ACATGGAGGATGTGGGACCCACACAAGCTAGATTTTCTATGCCACATGGCATCCTCCTCTTGTCATTTCGAATCCATAAGAATACCAAGGGTCTTGGGATGAGTTGGAATGTAAATATACTTGGAATGAATAAAATAAGGTCGAATTGGAGTAGAAAAGTAACTCCCATTGAAGAAGAAGAGATATTTTGGAGCTAGTCAAACACTTGGACTAGAGTCCCTAGCTTTATGACAACAATGATGACAATGCTATGGCACGTACGAAAAAAATCAGATCCGAATGATGAAATATGACATATATGACATGTTACGGATAAACCTAGCTCCAAGAGAGCACTCAAGGGATTTAGGGAAGCTAATATGCTTCCACATGTGATTTGGTGGAAGTGGGAGACTAGGAGCTATTGTACATGTGGCATTCTTTGGAATCTCTTCCCAGCTACAGTTGGAATGCATCTCTTGAAAGGAATTCAACCCATAGAGATCTTGAAAAATTTATAAATGTCAAGAAAAAGGAATGAAGGAATCTTTTGAACATTTGAGAAATTTTCATTTGTAAAGAGAGAGAGCTAGTGGATGCCTAGTTTCTAGCCTTAGCCAATTTCGAGGGTGAAAGATTCCCATCCAAGTTGGTGTGTGCATAGGCTGTTCACTATTATTTTTTCATCATATAAGCTAGCATTATGATCTTAGGATATTTTCACTGAGATAATAACAAGCACAACAATAAAACATAAGCACATCACAAGAGACAAGAGACACAAAGAGTTTTCCTCGGGGAAACCATAAAGGAGAAAACCCCGCAACTTCCTCAGAGATAGAATCAACACAAAATGGTAAGACCTCAAAACAATAAGATGCTCTCCCGACAATAGCAGTCTCTCTCTCTCTCACTGAGAGAGCTTCTCCTCTCTCACTCATGCGCCCCTAATGAGTGAGTGTGTATGTTTCAAGTGATAAATAGAGAGGCTCTCACTCTCTATTTATATTCTTCCATTCACTTGAAGTGCACTCCAACATGTCGACCTCACTTAACAATTACTTACTAGAGCCGACATCTCTAGGAGTGTCTAATAACCCTAGTGCCCCACCACTTGTGGGGACTTTGCCTCCTCCGACCAATAGGAGGGTAACAAAATGGTGGGGACTATTACCCCGACTTACAATGACTCACCTAGGGTTGACTTCACTAGTATAGTCTAATAACCCAAGGGCCCCACAACTGTGGGGAATTTAACCCTTAACCAATAAGAGGGTTACCCACAATGACTTGACATGACTTTCTCATTATGGAAACTTCCCGATCAGACCATCAGGGCATGACATGACTCAAATACATCTCGGAATAAACATCGGGTTACAATAGATGAGAAATACAAGTGAATACATTTCGAAGTTACAATTACATCAACACTCCCTCTTAACTAGGAAGGTATTCTCTCGACACAATTTATTAGCACAAGTCTTCTTCTCTGTATCATCTGAATCATCATTGAGTTCTCGTCATCTTCATCTTCAAGTCATCTTCATCTTTAGGTCATCTTCATCTGGATCTAGATCATCTCTCAATATGGATCATCGTCACTGGATCATACTTGATCTGGAACATCGTCACTGGATCATACTCGATCTGGAACATCGTCACTGGATCATACTCAATCTGGAACATTGTCACTAGATCATACTCAATTTGGAACATCATCACTAGATCATACTCGATCTGGAACATCATCACTCGATCTGGATCATCATCACTGGATCTGGATCATCACTTGATCTGGATCATCTTCTCTGGACTGGATCTGGATCATCACTCATCTGGATCTGGATCTAGATCATCTCTCGATCTAGATCATCACTGCTGGATCTGGATCATCACTCGATCTGGATCTCTCGGAGTCATCATAACTAGATCTGGATCATAGCTTGATCTGGATCTCACCTGGTCATCATCATGTGTGTGCTATCTCGTCATAGGAAGTTATACAGAGCCAGGCTTCTTTCATATTGGGTGTATGCCTACCTCCTTGTAGGTCTTTGGTAGCCCTTATATCTGACCTACTCGTTAGAATGGCCAGCACTCACATTTGACATGGGAGGAACCTAATCCTTTAGCCATGAACAGAATGGCTCTGCCCTTACATTTGACCTGCTCATCAGAATGACGGTAGCCCTTACATCTGTCCTACTCGACAGAATGGCCAGTACTCACATCTGACCTCCTTGTTAGAATGGCTCTACACTTACATCTGACCTACTCGTTAGAATGGTGGTAGCCCTTACATCTGTCCTACTCAATAGAATGGCCAGCACTCACATCTAACCTCCTCGTCAGAATGGCTCTGCACTTACATCTGACCTGCTCGTCAGAATGGCAGTAGCCCTTACATCTGTCCTACTCGACAGAATGGCCAGCACTCACATCTAACATGGAAGGAACTAAATCCTTTAGCCATGAACAAAATGGCTCTACCCTTACACCTGACCTACTCGTCAGAATGGCGGTAGCCCTTACATCTGTCCTACTCGACAGAATGGCCAACACTCACATCTGACATGGAAGGAACTAAATCCTTTAGCCATGAACAGAATGGCTCTGCCCTTACATCTGACCTACTTGTCAGAATGGCGGTAGCCCTTACATCTATTCTACTCGACAAAATGGCCAGCACTCACATCTGATATGAAAGGAACTAAATCCTCTCACCATGACAGAATGGATCAGCCCTTACATATGACCATGGAAGGAACCAATCCTCTCACCATGTCAAAATGGCTATGGGCCTCATCACTTTCTCTTGGAGGAAACCTCGATCTGGAGAACACCAAGCTTCTCCCTGAAGTACTCAAACTTCATCCTAGCCAATGGATTCGTTAATACATCATCTATCTATTCCTCTGTCGCAACATATTGGAGCTTCACTGCTCCCCTCTGCACCATATCCCTGATATAGTGATACTTGATCTCGATATGCTTTGACTTGTCATGGAACACTGGATTCTCTGACAACTTCACGCAACTCTGATTGTCACAATGTATACAAGTAGCATCCATCTGGAGATCAAATATATTGGACAGTAGCTTCCGCAGCCATACTGCCTCACAACTAGCTGAACAAGCTGCGACATACTCTGCTTCAGCTGTACTCAGTGCCGCACAGGATTGCTTCCTGCTAAACCAAGAGATCACACCTGATCCCATACTGAAGCAACACCCTGAAGTACTCTTCCTATCAATGGCACTGCCTACCCAATCTAAATCAACATAACCCTCTAGGTTAATCTTTTGATTTGCATCATACTTGAGCCCATAATCAATTGTACCCCTCAGGTACCTTAGAATATGCTTTGCAGCAATCAAGTGAACATGTCTCGGATCTGTCAGGAACTGGCTCAAGGTGTTCACAGCAAAGCACATATCTGGTCTTATGTTCGTCAGGTACATCAAGGACCCAATCAACTGATGATACATCGTAGCATCAACCGTCTCTGATGAAGCATCACTCAATAGCTTCATGTTCGATGCCATAGGTGTGGTCATGTAGTCTGTCATCGTGAACCTATTCAGGATATCTATTGCATGCTTCCCTTGTCCATACCTCCATGCCTAGAAAATAGTGTATCGACACATAACAGGAGCATCACTGGTCTTCTGCCTTCAACCTTGAAGCAAAGGTTGGAATCCACTTTACTCTCAGTAAAGCCTAGAGTCATCAGTAATCTGCCCATCCTGTCGTACCATGTCAAACCTTAAGATATTCTGTAGTCACTCCCTCTGAAGCGAAGCATCATACTCCCTTTATCTTCTATACTCTATGCACTGAACATTCTGTACTAGAGTAACAAGTAGTGTCCATCTAGGATAATTGGATACCAAGATCCTCTATTTTGAACTTTTCCAAACGTTCTTCTCACATCCATCTGTGAGCTTGTCATCCTTTATCAACCTTGTAGCAACGGTTAAGATATTCATCAAGTTCATCATGTATGTTTTATCCCATGGGTGTCTTCTGAACTCGTACAAGGCCTTCTTTCATTTGCACACATGATCATGTCATGTGACTTCACTTCTAGTAGATGTAAATGTTTCTTCGTAGTCTATGCCTTATTTTCATGAGAAGCCTCATGCTACGAATCTTGCTTTGTATCCCACGATGTTTCCATCTACCGCATGATGGAACTATGAACTTCTCTTCAGGTCTCGATACTGCGCCCTGACAACATTCTTCTCTAACTGGTCTTCCCTTTCTTCTTGGTTGCTGGAAGGTTCTGCATCAATGATGTCACTACACTTGTCATATTATTCTTCATTTTGAAATGTCGTCACTTGTTCTTCGAAACAAGTCTTCATTCTTCTTTGCTTGTAGGCGATTATGTATGCGGTCTTTCCTACAAGTCAAATGCATTTGTATGGTTAGAAACATTTCATAAGGAATATTCATACTGGAAAACACTTATGCATAAATATATGGTCATGCAAGTATTTTAGCCAATACAACATTCATCCATATCTCATGAAACTTTTCTAGATGCCTTCCATCTCTACCAGGACAACATTGAGATTGTGCACTAATCCAATATGTCAGCAAAGAGGTTTCAATCTAGATAAGTAGCAATGGAGAGTTGTATAGAACCATGAGCTACTTACCCATCACATGCATATTACTAGTATACTGTTGTTAATGCAAACATCCTATCATGCATAATACATCAACTGAATATAAACAAATGCATAAAAAAATAATATCATGAAATGACAATTGAATACTTATCTTTATTTGTTTCATGGGTATACTCCTTCTTGAGTCTTCAGCTTCATCGTCTTCTTCATTCATAATAGCATCATTTGTTATCCAAATGCTAAGGTGGATAAGAAGTTCTTCAAGAGTTGAGATCTTCATATTCCTCATTGCTTGAGGTATCTTCTTTGGAAGGTGAGATCTTGATCTTCATTTTCGTCCATCTTCTCTTCTCTTCTTATGAGTCGAGCTTCTTCTTCTTCCCAGAGTCTACTGAAAGTAATCACTTCCTTCTGGCACACTTCCTTGCATGAATGAATCCCATGATCCTGGGAGGCCATTCAAGGTGGCCATCACCACTTCTGCATTCTTCACTTCTTCTTTTACCGCTTCAAGTTGTTCTTTGATTTGAGATACCCTTATGACTGCATGGTCTCTGCATTCTTGTATATTCACATTCTTCAACTGGTTTCTTAAGGTCATCTTCTGATGTATGTTCTTCCCTTCAAATAGCTTGGTCAAGGAATCAAATATCATCGGTGTCTTTAGGGAAGACACTTGTGGTACAAGTTGATCCGTGACTGAATCAACCATGATCTTCTTGGCCTTGACCAAGCTCTTCTTGTGTAAGGCTTCTAACCTCATCTCCCTTTGAAACTGGAACCTATATACTCATGTAGGTGTCCAATCCATTTTCTTCAGAGAGATCATATACTTCCATGCTTGGAATTTGTTCAACTTCACCAAGCTTATCATCAAGCTGATGTGAAACATCACTTTGAAGTGAGAACCTCAAATGAAAATAGCAAAGGATTAGATCTTACCGATTTGAGGTGTCCATCTTGGTTCCAGAGCTGGCTGATCTAGGGTTTGTCACAAAAAATCTAATTTTTAGAACTTGGAATCTTTTAGATCTGATTGGATAGACAGATATATCTCTTCAAATGGAGCTGTCCAATGTACTCCTTTTCTGAAAACAGTGGAGGGAAGCTTCTGGAACAGGAAGCCCTAATTTTCCAATTTCTTCTGCAGAAATTCCTGTTACTGTTTCTGTGATATCTCTAAAATTAATACTCCTCTGCATCTGAAATTTATTACTGAGGTAACCTCACATGTTCCTGATCCAACACCATAGGTTCCATCAGAATGGGTTTCACCAATATGGATTTATGATCCTTTTCCCAAGGTGACCTGTTACAGAAATGTTTAGAACAACAAAGTTGTACAGAATTCCATGTGTCACTGGTTGATCTTCTGAGTATAATATTCGAACCACCAAAAGCGCAGTCCGTGCCCTTTCTGGGACATCTTCAGGAATTCCATTTGGAACTTTGTAGCCCAATATATTGCAATTCTCCCCAGGTATCCTGCTTAGGGATGAATTCTGGAAGAGGCTGGAACCCTAACTTGGAGGGATCATATCTCCCAAAATATAGCGAATATGACACTAAATTTTGGATACAGTGTAAATCAGGACTTTATCTTCGGGCCCTGCAATTTTTAGCTCCTGATACTTCTCCAATTTTGGGATATAGTGAATGTACCAAAACGTAGCAGTTTTAGTATTTAGGGTTTTTCCTAGCTCGGGGTCAAACTAGGGTTTGACTTTCCTGGAGTTTCACCCAACCAAATTTCTTCATCCAAGTCTCTAAACTTTGGTTTTGATGAGGATAACAATCCTATGTTGGGCTCACTCAAAAATTCCTCTTCTGTAGAAAGCCCTAATTTCCACACCGAAAACTGAAAATGCTCGAAATCGAATTCCGCTTCGACATAAAGATGCGCCCTTCAATGGAGAGTCAGCCTAGCATACTTTTGCTGATGGATTGTGGAGAGAGACCCAAGAAATAAGAATCCCTAGCTTCTGTAGCTGCACAATGTCTTCTTCTCAGGTTAGCTCTGATACCATGTTAGTTTTTCATCATATAAGCTAGCATTATGATCTTAGGATCTTTTCACTAAGAGAATAACAAGCACATCAATAAAACATAAGCACATCACAAGAGACAAGAGACACAAAGAGTATTCCTCGAGGAAACCATAAAGGAGAAAACCCCACAACTTCCTCAGAGATAGAATCAACACAAAATGGTAAGACCTCAAAACAATAAGATGCACTCCCGACAGCAGCAGTCTCTCTCTCTCACACTAAGAGAGCTTCTCCTCTCTCACTCATGCGCCCCTAATGAGTGAGTGTGTATGTTTCAAGTGATAAATAGAGAGGCTCTCACTCTCTATTTATATTCTTCCATTCACTTGAAGTGCACTCCAACATGTCGGCCTCACTTAACAATTACTTACTAGAGCCGAAATCTCTAGGAGTGTCTAATAACCCTAGTGCCCCACCACTTGTGGGGACTTTGCCTCCTCCGACCAATAGGAGGGTAACACAATGGTGGGGACTATTGCCCCGAGTTACAATGACTCACCTAGGGCCGACTTCACTAGGATAGTCTAATAACCCAAGGGCCCCACAACTGTGGGGAATTTAACCCTTGACCAGTAAGAGGGTTACCCACAATGACTTGACATGAATTTCTCATTATAGAAACTTCCCGATCGGACCATCGGGGCATGACATGACTCAAATACATCCCGGAATAAACATCGGGTTAGAATAGATAAGAAATACAAGTGAATACATTCTGAAGTTACAATTACATCAAAATTCACGTCTTTCAAGGATATTTAATGGAGTCTTAAGTTACAGGTGAAAGCTATAGGGTATCTCTTGGACACTTCAATATCAACTTGTTCTTTCATCTAGTCCAATTTTTCTCATTATATTCGTTCTCTATGGACTGAGGCGCACTTGGGGAGCTATTGATATATTTTGGAGAGATTATCATGGTCCATTTCTGATGGTAATAATCTTAATATACTCTATTCTTCATCTTCACAAAGTATCAACTCGAAATACCAAATGGTTGCATGTAAAAGTGATTATTAATGAGAAAACAATGACCATTTCCCCACTATATTGATGTATGCCATTGTAATGCAGATGATTTCGAATAAAAGAATTTTTCTCTGATATATATATGATTAATGGAAATACATTGATACTCTTTTATTCGTATTCAGAAATTCTCAGGTCGAAATACCAAAATATTTCATTTAAAAATGTTAAACAATAAAGAAAGAGTGACATTTCCCCACTACCTTGTTGTGAACCAATGTAATGTTGATGTATTTGAATGGATAAGTAAAATAATTATGGTTTATGGATGAAAGGATTTTTATTGATGTATTATATGAGTTTAATTTTCAGTACATAAAAATTTGGAGTCATTTTGTTGAGTTTCATAGCATTTGGAGAAGATTGACTATCATTTGCCCGAAGGTTGAAACTAGTCTTTTTGCATCTGATTTAAGGGAGTTATATCAGACATTAAAAGTTGAATGGTGATTCATATGAGTTCATGTTGATTTATTGTATATGTTCCCTTCTTCCATTCAGAAATTTGATTTTGATTGAGTGCATTTGGAAAGTCATTTTCATCATCTATGCATAGGGGATTTGAACCAAAAGTTGCTCGTAAAACTCCATACATTGACCAGATTTATAAAGTGAGTTTCAGAATTAATTTGATGGTTTAAAGACACCTATAAACACCATTTTATGTATTAACATAATTCATACACCTTCTGGTAAAATTTGAGAGCATTTGGATCTATTTGGAGCCATCTACCATTGGGGATTTGAGCCTCAAAATTACTAGTAAAATCCCTGAGTCTCTTGGATACCTACTCGACTCCAAAACCAAAAATAATACTACAAATATAATTTAATTAATGTATTATAATATATCCAAGTCTCGTTCCAACCATTAGTGGAGGTTGTACGGTGTTTGGAAGATATTTGTTCCAGTACCCAGGGGGGATTTCCACCTTTCAAATTGACTAGTCTTCTACCGAAACTTGTTCCCTTGCTATTTGAAAACCATGGTTGGGTATATTAGTTGAATATATGTATTATAAATGTGTTAATTTTTATCAGCACCCCTAATTACCTTCCTCACCAAGTTTTATATTAATTGGAGGAGTTTGGAATCAGTTGTATCCATATACTTAGACTTGAAATTTGGTGGATTTGAGCACATTGGGAAAATTATTCAAAATGGAAATTAAATTGGTATCATAGAATGATGTTGGAACCTGATTTGGTCTGATATTTATGAGGACAATAATTCAGGGACCACCATTCGATATTGAAACCAAAAGTGCTTTTGTTGAAGGGGAAAAAATAAGTAGGAGAAAAAGGGAATTTGTTTTAGGAAACTATGACTAGGGATGAAAAGGGAAACTCATATGATGTAGAGGAGCATATAAAAATCATGGAACATATATTTTAAGACACGAACAAGAATATTATGAGAGGATTCAAATTTTTTGCTATCCAACTTGGGAGAAAATATATTGATCTTAAGAAAACCAGGGGGAAAAATGAATCAACTTACTTGAAGGAGCAAAAGGAGGAGGCACATGAACCACCTAGTCCTAGAATAGGTGAAGTAGAATAAGTAGTAATGAAGACTATCGAAAGTCACTCCCAAGCGAATTTGAAAAATATGAAGATATATCACATGAGTATGAAGAATTTTCTATTGAAAATATTGAAGATCATTTCGAGACACATTGTACCTTGGAAATGAAACAAAGAGCATATGTTGAAGGATGATTGAACTATGAAGAAGTACCTACTGATGGGTTCTCACAAATATATGTTACTGACATAGTGATCATATTTGAAAATGTTGCTGCAATCCAAATTTCTCATCAGCATAAAGATGAAGAAATGGTATCAGCTAATGAAGAACCAAGGTCAACGTCCCCATAACCACTTGAGCTTCAAGAATTTGATCAAATCAAGAAGGAAGAATATGAGGAGGTTCATTTGCAAGAGCCTCATTTTATTGAAGGGTCCTTAAATATGAATGAAAATAAGATCCAAGAGTCCCTTAGAATACTCCATGAAACTCAAGCATTAGTCAAATTCTTGTTGGAGTGCTACTTCATTGGAGGAAACATCCTTCCTTGAAGACATGGAGAAGGTTCAAATAGGAATGTGCCACATTAAAGGTAATTTCATGTCTTTTCTTTTGGATAGAAACCATTTGTTTGAGGTTAATGAATTGTTACATGATGCATACTTGAAGAATAATGAGGATAATTATAATCTCATAATTCAAAATGAGCAACTTCTTGAAAAGTTGCAAGATACTTGTTTTTCCTCCTATGTTTCAGATTGTCAAATTGTAGATTGTTTGGAAGATTCTCATGACATGGTGGATCATGAGAAATGTGGAAATTTTAATGTGATTGATGTGTTTGAATATGAAATTTAAGAGATCCAAACACTTGATGTGGTGGAAGAGGAACTTGAATTATCTCTTGATGAAGGTTATATAGTTTTTAAAGAAGAGCATGATTCCTCCACATTGGAACCAATCTATGACAAAGGTTTCACACTTTTGAAGGAGCTGCATTATACTACCCATCTAGATCCTTCCCATGATGAAAATTATGCACTTTTTGGTCATTTGGGTGAGTTAGTTCATTCTCCTTCATCCTACAATTCCATGTTTTGCAGCATTATTCTCAATGAAGTATGGGTGAAAGGGTTCTTTTTTATGGTGCCACATGAGGAGTATGGAACTCCTAGATTTACTTTTTATGATGACATGGTTGGATCACATTCTTGTTCACATTTTCAGGAGCATCCTTTTATACTTTATGATGATGCACATCTAAATGGATGCACCTATGATATGCATTTGAGTCACTTGAAAACTCATGGTTTTTCTTGCTCAAAACTTGGTTCATTTGATGTTGGAGGAACTTCATCCAACACTGGGGTGAATAGATTTATGATTGGAGAACATGTTTGTTTCTAGACACATACTTTTTTATATCTTTATGATTCTATAATTCATGGATGTATGGGTGATACTTCTTTGAATCATTTGAAGTCTCCTTGTTTTTTTTGCTCATTATTTGGTTCATATTTAAGTGGAGATTATTCATTCACTTATTGGATGAAAGAATACATGGTTGAATATTTTGATGCATATCACATCCTTTTGGAGCAGAATTATAGGACATGGGATCCTCACCTATGTCATTTAAGCAGATTTGATTGGTCGCTTGAAGCTTGGATGCACTTGGAAAATGGTGGTATACTTACTTGGAGGTATAAGCACTTTCATGATTTTTTGATGAGGCGCCTCCTTGAAGTACATTTCTATTATGCTGTTATGTACTTTGATGATATATATTATGTACTCAGGATGTTTGAAAGAATTCATACAAGAAAATGGGATCTTGGAATTCTCTTTCCTAATTGTATGGGTTGCAAAGCACTCTTAATTGTTGGAGTGCCATACAAGCAATGTGACCCTCTGATAGTTTTTATTCCTATTTATTTCAATTTTTTTGGGAAACAATCAGTATGGGAGATGGATTCCCCAATTAATAAAGTAATTTTAATCAGATTAGTGCATCAGAAATAATGGTGGTTCCTCTCTAAAATATCCATGGAATCTCAAAGACTCAAAGTTGGGCAACTCGGGGGCAACTCAAAGAATCATACATAAAACAGGTTCTTCAACACCCATGTTTGAAATTGGTTGAGGAAAAGAAATATTGGGAAGAGAGGTTTTTTCATGGCCCAAAATCATTGGGTCAAAATGGCCTAATAACATTTTCCATATTCATGAGAGTTTTTCAAATTGATGCGAAGGGTCAAATAATTGCCAAGGAGGAAAATTACTAGTTTCCTAGGTTGGGGGTGGAATCTTTGGGATTTGGGATAAGGGGGACAATTAATTATGTTTGAAAATTAGAATGGCGTAAATATTTAATAAATTATATAAATAAATAAATACAATGGAAAATCAAAGTGGCAATTGATCATGAAGACACATGGAGGATGTGGGACCCACACAAGTTAGATTGTCTATGTCACATGGCATCCTCCTCTTGTCATTTTGACTCCATAAGAATCCCAAGGGTCTTGGGATGATTTGGAAGGTCAATATACTTGGAATGAATCAATTAAGGTCTAATTTGACTCAAAGAGTAACTCCCATGGATGAAGAAGAGAAATTTTGGAGCTAGTGAGACACTTGGACTAGATTCCCTATCTCTATGACACAATTCAAATATGAAGGATGACATCTTACATATATGACATGTCAAGGCTAAAAATATCCCCAAGAGGGAGCTCAAGGGAGTTAGGGAAGCTAAGATGCTTCCACATGTGATTTCGTGGAAGTCAGAGACTAAGAATTGTTGTACAAGTGGAATTCTTTGGAATATTTTCCCAACTAGACTTGGAATGCATCTCTTGGAAGGTATTCGACCCATAGAGAGCTTGGAAACTTTATAAATGTCAAGAAAAAATAATGAAGGAATATTTTTATCATTTTATAAATTTTCATTTGTGAAGAGACGGAGCTAGTGGATGACTAGTTTCTTGCCTTAGCCAATTTCAAGGGTGAACGATTCCCATCCAAGTTGGTGTGTGGAAAGGCCATTTAGGTATTTCATGGATATTTAATGGATTCATAAGTTACAGTTGTAATCTACAAGGAAGCTACTGGACACTTCAATATCATCTTGTTCTTTCATCTATTCCAAGTTTTCCCATCATATTCTTGCTCTATGGACCGAGGCGCACTTGGGGAGCTATTGATCTCTTTGGGAGAGATTCTCATGGTCCATTTCATATGGTAATAAGATTAATATAATATTTTATTCATATTCATAAATTATCAGGCCTAAATACCAAATGTTTTTATGTAAAAGTGATTATTAATGAGCAAACAATGGCCATTTCCCCACTATATTGATGTATGCCATTGTAATGCTGATGATTTCGAATGAAAGAATGTTTATCTGGTATATATATGATGAATGGACTTACATTGATACTATTTTATTCATATTCATAAAGTATCAGGTCGAAATACCAAAATATTTCATGTAAAAATGTTAAATAATGAAGAAACAATGCCATTTCCCCACTACCTTGTTATGAACCAATGTAATGTTGATGGATTCAAATGGATAAGTAAAATAATTATGGTTTATGGATGAATGTACTATTATTTATGTATTATATTATTTTAATTTTCAGTACATAAGCGTTTGGACATTTGGAGAAGATTTGTTATCATTTCCCCCAAGGTTGAAACTAGTCTTTTTGCATATAATTTATATAGCAGAGATTAAAAGTTTAATGGCGATGAATATGAATTCATTTTGATTTCATTTATATCTCCCATTATTTCATTCAGAATTCTTAGTTTTATTGAGTTCATTTGGAAAGTCATTTTCATCATCTACCCATAGGGGATTTGAACCACAAGTTGCTCGCAAAACTTGATATATTGATGAGATTTCCAAAGTGAGTTGAAGAAGTCATTTTATGGTTTAAATACACCTATAAAAACCATTTTTATGTATTAACATCATTTATACACCTTCTGGTACAATTTGAGAGTGTTTGGAGCTATTCAGAGCCATCTACCATTGGGGATTTCAGCCTCAAATTTACTAGTAAATTCCCTGAGTCTCTTGGATACCTAATCGAGTCCAAAACCACATATAATTATGTGAATATAATTTAATAAATTTCTTATAAAATATTCAATTCTCATACTAACCGTTAGTGGAGGTTGTACAATTTTTGTAAGAGATTTGTTCCAGGACCCAGGGGGATTTCCACCTCCCAAATTGACTAGTCTTGTACCAAAACTTATTCCCTTAAAATTTGAAGAATATGGTTGGGTGTATTTGTTGATTATATTTATTATAGATATTTTAATGTGTCGCATAACCCCTCATGTCCTTCCTCACCAAGTTTGAAAGTAATTGGAGGAGTTTGGAATCAGTTGTATCCATATACCTAGAGTTGAAATTTCGGGGATTTGAGCACATTGGGAAAATTATTCAAAAGGGACATTAAATTGGTATCATAGAATTATATTTGCACATGATGTGGTATTATATTTATGAGTACAATAATTCAGGGACCACCATTCAATATTGAAACCAAAAGTGCTTTTGTTGAAGAGGAAAAAAAGAAGTAGGAGAAGAAGGAAATTTTCTTTAGGAAACTATGAATAGGGATGGAAAGGGAACCTCATATGATGGTGAGGTGCATAGAAAAATAATGAAACCTATATTTTAATACATGACCAATAATATTATTAGAGGAATCAAATTTTTGGCTATCCAACATGGGAGAAACTATATTGATCTTAAGAAATCCAAGGGGAAAAATGCATCAACGTGCTCAAAGGAGAAAAAGGAGGAGACCCATGAACCACCTAGTTCTAAAATAGGTGAATTAGAAGAAGTATTACATGAAGAGGATCAAAATTTACTCGCAAGTGACTCTGAAAAAGATGAATAGGAATCACATGAGTATGAAGAAGTTTCTATTGAAAATATTGAAGATCATTTTGAGAAACATTCTACCTTGGAAATGAAACAAAGAGAATCTACTGAAGGATGCTTGAACTATGAAGGAGTACCTACTGATGGGTGCTCCCAACTCTATGTTGGTGACATATAGATTATATTTGAAAATTTTCTGCAATCCAAATTTATCATGAGCATAAAGATGAATAAATTGTAGGAGCTAATGAATAACCAAGGTAAACTTCCCCATCACCACTTGAGCTTCAAGAAGTTGATAAAATCAAGAAGGAAGAAGATGAGGAGGTTCATTTGCAAGAGCCTCATTTTATTCAATGGTCCTTAAATATGAATGAAAAGAATATCCAAGAGTACCTTATCATACTCCATGACACTCAAGCATTAGTGTCAAATTCTTGTTGGAGAGCTACTTCATTGTAGGAAACATCCTTCCTTGAAGGCATGGAGAAGATTGAAAGAGCAATGTGCAACATCAAAGGTAATTTAATGTATTTTATTTTTTATACAAACCATTTGTTTGAGGTTAACTAATTGTTACATGATGCATACTTGAAGAATAATGAGGATAATCATAAGCTCACAATTCAAATTGAGCAACTTCTTGAAAAGTTGCAAGATACTTGTTTTTCCTCCTATGTTTCAAATTCTCAAATGGTAGATTGTTTGGAGGATTCTCATGACATGGTGGATCATGAGAAATGTGGAAATTTTAATGTGCTTGATGTGTTTGAATATGAACTTGAATATATCCAAACAAATGATGTGGTGGAAGAGGAACTTGAATTATCTCTTGATGAAGGTTATGCAATTTTTAAAGAAGATCATGATTCCTCTACATTGGAACCAATCTATGACAAAGGTTTCAAACTTTTGAAGGAGCTTCATGATACTACCCATATGGATCCTTCTCATGATGAAAATTTTTCTATTTTTTATTAGTTGGGTGAGTTAGTTCATTCTCCTACATCCTATAGCTCCATGTTTTGCAGTATTAGCCTTAGTGAAGTATGGGTGAAAGGGTTATTTTTTATGGTGCGACATGAGGAGTATGGAAATCCTAGATTTAATTTTTATGATGACATGGTTGGAGAAAATTATTATTCACATTTGCAGCAGCATCCTTTGTTAATTTATGATGATGCACATCTACATGGATGCACCTATGATATGCATTTGACTCACTTGAAAACTCATGGTTTTTCTTGCACAACACCTGGTTCATTTGATGTTGGAGGAATTTCATCCAACACTAGGGTGAATATATTTATGATTGGAGAACATTTTTGTTTCCAGACACATACTTTTTTACATCTTTATTATTCTCTCATTCATGGATGTACGGGTGAGACTTGTTTGAGTCATTTGAAGTCTCCTTGTTTTTTTGCTCATTATTTGGTTCATATTTGAGTGGATATTCTTCATTTACTTCTTGGATGAAATAATACATGGCTGAATATTTTGATGCATATCACTTCCTTTTGGAGTAGAATTATAGGACATGGGTTCCTCACCTATTTCATTGAAGCAAATTTGATTCATCACTTGAAGCTTGTATGCACTTGAAAAATGGTGGTCTACTGACTTGGAGGTATAAGAACTTTCATGATTTTTTGATGAGGCACCTCCTTGATGTACAATTTTATTATGTTGTTATGTAATTTCATGATATATATTATGTACTCATGATGTTTGGAAGAATGCATACAAGAAAATGGGATCTTGGAATTCTCTTTCCTAATGGTATGGGTTGGAGAGCACTCTTAATTGTTGGAGTGCAATACAAGCAATGGGACCGTAGGATAGTTTTTAGTCCCATTGATTTCAATTTTTTTGGGAAACAAGCAGTATGGGAGATGGATTCCCCACTTAATAAAGTAATTTTAATCAGATTAGTGAAGCATCAAGCATGGTGTTTCCTCTCTAAAATCTTCATGGAAACTCAAAGTCTCAAAGTTGGGAAACTCAGTGGCAACTTCAAAGAATCATACAGAAAGCACGTTCTTCAACACCCATGTTTGAACTTGCTTGAGGACAAGAAATATTGGGAAGGGAGGATTTTTCATGTCCCAAATTTTTCATTGGGTCACAATGGCCTAATCACATTTTCCATATTCATGAGAGTTTTCCAAATTTATTCTAAGGGTCAAATAATTTCCAAGGAGAAAAATTACTAGTTTGTTAGGTTGGGGGTAGAAGCTTTGGGATTTAGAATGAGGAGGAAAATAAATGATGTTTTAAAATTAGAATGGAAAAAATATTTAATAAAGGATATAAATAAACAAATAAAATGGAAAATCAAAGTGGAAATTGATCATGAAGACACATGGAGGATGTGGGACCCACACAAGCTATATTTTCTATGGCACATGGAATCCTCCTCTTGTCATTTCGAATCCATAAGAAGCCCAAGGGAATTGGGATGATTTGGAAGGTAAATATACTTGGAATGAATTAATTAAGGTCTAATTTTAGTGGAAGAGTAACTCCCATGGAAGAGGAAGAGGCATTTTGGAGCTAGTGAGACACTTGGACTAGATTCCCTAGCTCTATGACAACAATGATGAAGATTGAATGACACCTATGACACAAATCATATATGAAGGATGAAATATGACATATATGACATGTCATGTCTAAAAATATCTCCAAGAGGGCGCTCAAGGGATTTAGGGTAGATAAGATGCTTCCACATGTGATTTGGTTGAAGCGAGAGACTAGGAATTATTGTACAAGTGGCATTGTTTGGAATCTCTTCCCAACTAGAGATGGAATGCATCTCTTGGAAGAAATTCGACCCATAGAGATCTTGGAAAATTTATAAATTTCAATAACATATAATGAAGGCATATTTTGAACGTTTTAGAAATTTTCATTTGTGAAGAGAGAGAGAGAGCTAGGTGGATGACTAGTTACTTTCCTTAGCCAATTTTGAGGGTGAAAGATTCCCATCGAAGTTGGTGTGTGGGAAGACCATTCTAGTATTTCATAGAGATTTAATGGAGTAATAAGTTACAGGTTCAAGCTATAGGTAATCTCATGGAAACTTCAATATCATCTTTTTCTTTCATCTATTCCAAGTTTTCTCATCATATTCTTGCTCTATGGATGAAGGCGCATTTGAGGAGATATTGATCTCTTTGGGAGAAATTCTCATTGTTCATTTCTGATGGTAAAAATATAAATATTCTCTTTTATTCATCTCCATAAAGTCTCAGATAGAAATACCAAATGGTTGTATGTAAAATTGATTATTAATTAGCAAACAATGACCATTTCCCCACAATATTGATGTATGCCATTGTAATGCTGATGATTTTGAATGAAATAATGTTTATATGATATATAAATGATGAATGGAATTCCATTGATACTATTTTATTCATATTCATAAAGTATCAGGTCTAAATACCAAAATATTTAATTTAAAAATGTTAAACAATGAAGAAATGGTGCCATTTCCCCACTACCTTGTTGTGAACCAATGTAATGTTTATGGACTCGAATAGATAAGGAAAATAATGATGGTTTATAGACGAATGGAATTTTATTGATGTATTATTTGAGTGTAATTTTCAATACATAAGAATTTGGAGTCATTTTTTTGAGTTTCATAGCATTTGGAGAAGATTCCCTATCATTTCCCCCAAGGTTGAAACTAGTCTTTTTGCATCTGATTTAACGGAGTTATAGCAGGCATTAAAAATTGAATGGTGATGCATATGAGTTAATTTTTATGCCCATTATATTTCCCCTTATTCCATTTATAAATTTGAGTTGGATTGAGAGCATTTGGAAAGTCATTTTCATCATCTACCCATAGAGGATTTGAACTACAAGTTGCTCATAAAACTCCATACATTGACCAGATTTCCAAAGTGAGTTGTAGAAGTAATTTGATGGTTTAAATACACCTATAAACAAATTTTTTATGTATTAACATCAATATTCATACACCTTTTGGTACAATTTGAGATCATTTGGAGCTATTTGGAGCCATCTACCATTGGGGATTCAAGCCTCAAAATTACTAGTAAATTCCCTGAGTCTCTTGGATACCTACTCAACCAAAAAAATACATATAATGATGAAAATATAATTTAAGTAATGTATTATAATAGATAAAATTCTCATATAAACCATTAGTGGAGGTTGTATGATGTTTGGAAGAGACTTGTTCCAGGACCCAAGGGCGATTTCCACCTCCCAAATTGACTAGTCTTGTCCCGGAACTTATTCCCTTGCAATTTTCAGACCATGGTTTGGTATATAAGTTGATTATATGTATAAAATATGTGTTAATGTGTCCCATCACCCCTCGTGACCTTTTTCACCAAGTTTGAAATTAATTGGAGGAGTTTGGAATCAGTTGTATCCATATACCTAGAGTTGAAATTTGGTGGATTTGAGCACATTGGGAAAATTATTCACAAGGGAAATTACACATTTATACATTCATATTACTGCATATTATAGTAAATTTAAAGTCATTAACTAACTTTGTGCCTTGTTGGTTTAAAATATGATATTATTGCATTTACAAATATTAGATTTAAGTATGCAAATTTATAAAAAAGTTACTAGGATTAAGAAATCAAACATTGTATATTTCAAAAAGTTAAACTCATTCACCTATGACCCAACTCCCATTGATTTAGCATGAATTTTCCACTTAGCATTTATTATCAAGTAAATTATTCAAATTCCACTTGTGACATGTTTGTACCAAATGACATGAGATTCCTTGATTTAGTAGAACATCATCACACTAAAATTTAGCCTTAAAAAAGGAAAATAAAAATAAACAAATAATTGTGCCTCCATGGCTCATATGGGATTATTTTAGTTACAATAATAAATTGGACAATGCAATAAAAATGTTTAGTGAGGTGCAACCAAGTCAATGCAAAAAACAATTATTTAAATATATATATATATATATATATATTAATCTAACTCTTAATTCCCATATATTTCAAAAAAATATAAAATAATATAAATTGATTCAACAATAATTATGTCCATGTTGTATAAATTGAAATGCACTTGTGAACAAAATTCTCAAAAAAATATCTTCACCTGCTACAATGAAGTTGATGTTCTATTCAAAATTGCAATGTATCCACAGTTCTCTATAAATAATTCATGATGTCATACATATAGTGACCAACGATTTAAGAAATACACCATAGTTTTATTTTAAAATTACATATCACATTTATACATTCATATTAATGCATATTATAGACAATTTAAAGTAATTAACTGGCTTTGTGCCTTGTTGGCTTATAATATGATATTATTAGAATTTTAGAAATATTAATTAATTTAAATATGGAAATTTATTAAATGTCACGAATTGCGAAATCAAATATCTTCTAGTTCAACTTAGCTACCTATGACTAAATTCCCATTAATTTAACATGAATAGTCCATTAGAATTTATTATCAACTAAATTATTCAAATATCACTTACGACATGTTTGTACTGAATGACATGAGATTTCTTGATTCACTAAAATATCGGGAGATGAAGTAAGGTTTCCCTTTAAAAAAAGATTTAATAAATAACTATGTGCCTCGATGGCTCATATGATATTAGTTTAATTGCAAATAATTCATTGAACAACACAATTTGGAAAAAAAAATATACACTAGAAAAAAATATATTATGTTGCAACAAATTCAATGCAAAAGAAAATATAAACAATAATAAAAATGTATATTAATATAGCCCTCAATTCCCATATATTTCAAAAAAATATCAAAGCATACAAATTGATTCACCAATAACTATGTCCATGTTGCATTGAAACAAATTTCTCAAAAAATATCTTTCATCTGCTACAATGAAGCCATTGTTCTATTGAACATTTGAATGTAATCACGTTTCTCTTTGATACGATGAAGTATCTTAATAAAGGGGAATACAACTTGCATAATCCAAGAATCTTTCTCTTGTCCTATATAGGCCTTGATCAAGATATGGTTTGACCGATGGGTGAATCCACGGACCTGGGTAACACTTTTTGGCAAGCGGATTTCGGCAAATGCAAAAAAACGCACCTCGGTCGAGGGCTTGTTAAACCCTCGACTGAGGTATTAATTTCTCGACCGAGGTTCTAACAAGCCCTCGACCGAGGTTTTTTTAAGCCCTCGGTCGAGGTATTTATTAACCCTCGGTTGAGGTTCTAATACCTCGACCGAGGGTTAATAAATACCT
>LPNX010600697.1:234255-269106 GCA_001517045.1 Pseudotsuga menziesii | reverse complement strand
GCGTTTTGAGGGCTTCTATCTAGCACATGAGTAAAAAATCAGGTTTTCATCGCCAAATTTGGCCAAAAAGTGTTACCCATCTTCATGGAATCACCCCGATATCTGACAAATTGAGAAGTAGCATTTGATGTATCTATTAGAAATACATTTAATTCTCCATATGTTTCTCCATGATGGGACCACACATCGCTCAACATTTTCTCATAAAATTGTCTTGTACAACTCCTTTGAATTTTGTTTGCAAACGACAATGAGACCTATCCCATGTGAATTGAAATTCCTTGATATCAATGTTTGAATTTTCAGGTGCTTGTTGGATGTACTTGTCAGTGAAATTCAATATCCATATTGCAACTTCATAACTTTTTAAGCAGTATTTCAATCATTTCAACAGAAATGGCCAAAAAAACTAGGACATATCACCAAATTCCCAATTTGGTTTTCTTTGAATATGACAAGTTGGTTCATCTCCAGTGTATGATGAGAACATACTCCTTCAATTCAAATATCAACATATTTCGACTGATATCAATCTCCATGTGCACTACAACCACATATATATCATTAACATAGCTCCACTTCATTATTTTTAAGGACATCAAAACATAATATTAAAAGCATTTTAAAAAATCATGTAATTCCTATTTATTATAAAATATAATAATTTGTATACAAACGAAATTTTACAAAGTAAATGACAATGAAATATATATAATTATGGTGGCCCCATTGTAGTGAAAAAACAAATAATGTGTAAATTTATAGATCAACCGAATAAATTTATTCTAATTTTATGGAATAAGTCTTACATGAACACATGATATCACTAACTTCTCTAAAAAACTTAAACTTTTCATTTGTGTTTGTGAAATCAAGGATACGCTTGAAAGTCTTTAGCATTGAAAAGGGGACACTGCATACGTGGGAAGACTATTTGTATTTTATAATCTAATATGCTTACCACATGTAAGATTGACTACTTAGGTGAAATAGGGTCATTACTTTTAAAGACATCAAAACATAATATTAAAAGCATTTTAAAAATTCATGTAATTCGTATTTATTATCAAATTTTTTTAATTTGTATACGAAGGGAATTTTACAAGGTAAATGGCATTTAAAAATATATAACTATGATGGCCCCATCATAGTGAACAAACAAATAATATGTTAGTATACATCAACCTAATAATTTTATTCTATTTTTATGGAATAACTATTACATGAACACATCATATCAGTAACTTTTCTAATAAACATGAACTTTTCATTTTACCATTGGAAGTAAGGTGTTTTTGAAATCAAGGATGTGCTTGGAAGTCTTTTGCATTGAAAAGGGGACATCGCATATGTGGGAAGACTATTTGTATTTTATGACCTAACATGCTTACCACATGTATGATTGACTACTTAGGTGAAATAGGGTTATTTATTTTATGAAATCCATGGCTAGGAAGGAGTTTTTACCTATTGATGTAGATGTTTTAATTTTTTCTCAAAATTGACCTCATTTACATCTTTATTTTTTATATAGATCCCAATACACATATAGAGATTTGACTTTGTTCCCATTAGATAGATTCTTTCTTTAGGATTCACATTGCAACTTTATTTTCATAAATTCTAGTAGAACACGGTCAATTTGTTGGTTAGTTTGAAGGCTCATAAAATAATCTTAGGTTTCATTGGTACAAACATAGTCTATTTGGGATTATAGTGGATTTGGTATTTGGAATCACTAGAGTGTGAAATATGTTCAAATATAATCTTAGTGGTATAATAACTATTGTCATGGAGGAGCTACTTTTGGTGGTGGATGAATCAAGGTCATGGGATGATGAGCTATCATGGTAAGAGGATATGTAGTAAAAACAAGTAACCCCTACGGAAAGGATATGCCAATCATAGAAAAAATGTATGGATTATATTTGGTGAAGCTATTTTATTGAAAATTGTGTTCCATAAAATAATCACTTGAATTTCAAGCCCTTGGTTTAATTAGTTCACCAAAATAAATAAATTGGAAACTAACCATAGGTTAGCTTCAATTTATATTATTAATATGTTAGAGATTACTTTTTGGAATCTCTAATTGAAGTTCCCTAATGAAACTAAATCCCTAAAGAAATATTTAGGATTCAAATTCAACACATGAAGTACCACAACAAATTAGAATAAAACTCATTAGCAACGAAGGCATCTTATTGAAAGCTAATTTTAAGTTACCTCTTAGGGACACCCGGAGGAGGGGATACCTAAGAGTGTTTTCATAAGATTGTTTTGTAATTTTAGGTGAAATAGTGTGATTTTCAATTGACTCAAAAAGTATTCTCCTTGACCTTTTTATCATTAATTTCATTCCCATAAAATGGCACAAAAAAGGTAATGCAAAAAACGTGACACTATGATGCCAAAGATACATGAAATATGATTTCCATGCTTGCATCATGGAAGCTTGACTATTTTTCCAAAAGATTACACCACACTATGATGTGGAAAATTTTTATTATAGTGGTGTGAAATGTGTTGAGGGTCCAACCCAAGTAAAGATATGAATATTCGTATCGAGTCTATAGATGAAACCTAGATTGAGATCTCATGAAACAATGGAGGTGAAAATAATGTATCAACCTTACCTATAGTGTGACTCAGATCAGACACATTTGATGTTGATAGATAGAAGTCTGGACACTAGTAATAATGGTATGATCCTCGGTCTACCTAGTATTCTCCACAACAATGCTACCGGTATGATACAATATCTCTACTCCATCCATAACCTCAGATTTTAGAGGATCATTTAAGACTTCATAACTCTTCCATACTTGCATTAATTTGACATGCATCCAATACACCAATTTAGTGTTGATATCATCTAAGTCAATGTAAAAGGATATTGTAGTTGATAAATCCTCCTCCCTCACCATATTCTTAGACTTAATACTCTCATAAATACAATATTATTATACTTAATACTCCCATTAATTCTTTCACTATTGCATAAAATAGCTTTTCCCATAGGTTGCTCAAATATATAGTTTGAATTTAATAGTCACATGGAAAAATTATGCATATTTAAGATTGACAACGATAAGAATCCTGTAAAGATAACTCATAACCAGATGCATTTTTTTACATTCATTACATCCATTACAAAATAAGGTATCATAATTTTTTGGATGGGGAAAAGTTCTTCAAAAAACATTCCCCCACTGAGAAGAGTTCCCTTTAAAACTATGCAATATATATGGCATAGACCACAACCTAATGCCCCCATTGGTAAGAAATTTTAATTTTGTTTGTGAAATTGATTTTATGCATTGCATAATAGTCTACCCAAATGATATTTGGTTTGTGTCCAATTAAAGTTATAATATGTGTCACACGAAAAACAATTCAGTCATCAAAACAAACCTTTGTGAGGCAACATGTCGAAACATTATGCAGATTTGAAACTGACAAAGATAAGAACACTATAAAGATAACCCATAATTAGATGCATTTTTTACATTCAATAGAAAATATGGCTTGTAGAAATAGTTTTATTCTAGCCACCTTGAACTGTTACATGATTTGACTGGAACAAAAAAATATAACCCCATCCATATGAGTTACAAGAAGAAATCTTAGATTGAACATTAAAAATTTGTTATAATGTGCTCCTTATCTTATTTGAGAGTGTAGGAGTTTCAAAGTACCAATCACAAGAAATTTATCAAAGAATCTTTCATATGAAAAAACACTCTGACTAATCCAGCTACCACACTACAATGTGTTCTACATAAATATATCTTTGTGCAATGACATTTGTTGGATCATCAATGGCCTTGTTTCATTTCATGCTCGTTTTCCTAATTAATGCCTTTGTTATTATAGTTCCCCATAATTCACTTTCAAAATTGTTATAAAATGTGACAATTAAATCATTTTAAAAATAACAATAGGAAAAACTAAAAAAACTGTGTACTCAGTATGTTATCTCATTCTCCTTCTATTTGCATCTCCATACGTTTTCCAACATTTTCCACACTAGATTGATTGTTGCTTTGTTTCCCTAGTAGGACATCTTCTTCTCCTTCTATTTCCATCTGCAAAGTTTTTTCAACATTGTCCACATTTCTTTTTATTGTTTCTTTGTTTCCCACAATCATCATTTTCAGTTTTACAATCTCCATCAGCAGTTAATGTAGTAAAAATATTTCCAATTAACAAATATAAACAACATCAAATAAAAATATAAACAACAAAAGAAGTGTATAACCTGTATTTTCCAGGAATTTTATGGATCTTGGGTTTTTCAGAGGAAAATAGTTTTAAACATTCCACATGGTCATCCTCAGTGACTTTGTTTGTACAATGCATGCAACTCTTATTCTATATGTAGAACAGACCTTGATTAAATTTGTCCACGCATAAAGAGAAATAATCAGTTTTGCATTACTATATTATTGGTTGTTTTCCAATAAATCCACCTAAAAATCAAAATCTTTGACTTTCATCAATTATGTCTTCAAAAGTGTTAGTGTTTTTAGATGCCTCAGTTTTTTTAACTTTGAAGTATAGAAATGTATAGTTATAACATTATCATGACTATAATAACTATTTTTTCTTTCTTTCTGATATTCATAAAGGCCATTAGTGATGTTGTAGTTGAACATGGATTTACCTATGGAATTTTTGAAATCCTAGTGCACATCAGTAAATGACCAAATTAATTCTAAGAGAACTATAGTAAAGTCATCCAACTCATTTTTTTCAATAAAGAATCAAAACAATTCAAGATAATAACGCTTGCGGAATGATTCTTTTTTCAAATCCAATGTATCCAAAACAACAAGGTCATTCTATAGTGTAGGTTGCAACTAATGAGGAAAAGAGTGCAGAAGTGTTGAATACCAAGGCCGCAAAAATGACAACCAAATTCAAAATTGTTGTCAACTTCCTGAATGTTTGTTGATCCATTTATTATTCTTTCAAGGACTCCACATGCTTGCTGAGAAAGGGAGTCTATTTTTGAATTATGTGTACCTTTTATGGATGCGTGTATAATTACATAGTTTCTTATTTAATTATGTCGTTGTGTGGTGAATGAAAGCTAACACGTGTTAGCTTTCCTACCAATACAACCAAATTGTCATCAAATACATTGCACCATAAAGGAATTCTAACCCACATTACCTTTCCCTCTAACACAATCATAATGACATTTCTTACAACAACATTTTACGGTGAATGAAAGGTAACGTGTGTTACCTTTTCAATGTATACAACCACATTTCCATTGAATACATCACACTGGGTAGGAAAGCTAATGCATGTTTGATTTCCTTTTAGCATAGTCACGAGGGAATTTATTACAACAACATTGCATGGTGAAAAGCTAATACATGTTAGCTTTCCAATCGATACAACCACATTTCCATTGAATGCATTGCACCATGAAGGAAAGCTAATGCATGTTAGCATTCCTTTTAACACAAGCACAAGGGTATTTATAACAACGACATTGCAAAATGAAGGTAAGCTAGTGCATGTTAGCTTTCTTCTAGCACAAGCACATGGGAATTTCTAACAACAACATTGCATGGTGAATGAAAGCAAATGCGTGTTGGATTTCCTACCAGTACAACCACATTTCCATCAAATATATTACACCATGAAGGAATTTGATTTCATTTTAGCACAATCACAATTTCATTTCTAATAGCAACATTACACAATGAAGGAAAGCTAACATGCATTAGCTTTCCTTCTGGAATAAGGACAAGGGGATTTATAACAACAACATTGTGTGGTGAATGAAAGCTTAATATGTGTTATTTTTCTTACCAATACAACCACATTGTCATCAAACACATTGCACCATGAAGGAATTCTAACACATGTTAGCTTTCCTTCCAGCACAAGCATAAGGGCATTTCTTTACAACATTGTTGGGTGAATGAAAGCTAACATATGTTAAATTTGCAACCACTACAACCACATTTCCATAAAATAAAATGCACCATGAAGGAATTATAAAATGTTGGCTTTCCTTCTAGCACAAGCACAAGTAAATTTCTTACAACAACATTGCATGGTGAACTTAATCCAACACATATTAGTTTCCCTTCTAGCACAAGCACAAGAGAATTTCTAACAACAACATCATGTGGTGAACCAAAGCTAATACGTGTTAGATTTCCAATTGATATAACCACATTGCCCTTTATTCACACTGACTAACATTTATTGCCCTTTTGGGGGAAACACAAAAACTTACTTGTTGCATGGAAGAAATTTTCCGATGAGACGAGACGGGCTCTCCAGCGGCTAGGGCCAAAACCCTAGCCTCCCTGCGTTCTCCTCCAGGCTGCTTGCAGGTTCTCCCGTGCCAGCTGAAGCTGCCTCGCCCTGGATTCGCGTCTCCTCAAGCTGCGTTCTGGGGTTTTCCTTTCATTTTGGAGCAGCGCTTGAAGCTGTGTCTGTATCCTCCGCCGTGGCCATGAATTCCTCTCCCTCCGGTGGATGCCCAAAGGTCATGGATCTGTTGGAGGCTTTCAGAGTACTAGTTAGAGCTGCAGGCCCAAGGGCAAAGGCCGCCCCTCCTACCAAGTTTGTTAAAAAGATGGAAGATATCCCTTCTCTGGAGCTCTCCCCTTTTGATCCGTGCCACATGACCCTAATGCTCTCAGAAAAAGCCCTCATAGGCAAGTTCACTGGTTTGTGGCCTAGTCCCAAAGCAGTGGAACTATGGATAGCAGAACGTTGGAGCTCCCTGGCGCCCTCCCATATCTCTTTATGTGCTACAGGAAGAGGGTATTTTGTGTTTATCTTTGAAAAATAAAGAAGAGCGGGATCTAATCTTCAGATCTGGACCATACTTCAAGGGATCGAGGGGGCTGTTCTTAGCTCCTTGGTCTCTGGACTTCAATCCTGAAGCAAATATTACCGCTGCCTCGGTTTGGGTCCGGCTCCCCCATCTTCCCCTTCATCTCTGGGGGAAAATCTCCCTTGCTGATATAGGAAACAAGCTCGGCCATTTCCTGGATAGCGCAGAGCCTAAAGGGGAACAGTACACCTGTGCGCGCATCTGTGTAGAGGTCAATCTCAAGAAAGGGCTCCCAGAAGCCCTTCTGCTCACCTTGGGCGATTGGAGTCACATCCAAGAGCTGGACTATGAGCATATTCCCTTCAAATGCCTCCGCTGCCATGTTTACGGTCATTTCACAAAAAGCTGCCCCAAATCCCCGGAGACGGTGGCTCCTCCCCCGGCCAAAGGGGCAGAATTTCAGCTAGTTTCAAATCGGCGAAGGGCTCCCCGGAGAAAGGACTCCAAATCAGAGGTGCCCATCGCAGAAGAATATCCCCCAGCTAATAAAAATAGATTTTAAGCCCTACAAGAACTCGATGAGCAGGAACCAGAAGCAACAGTAGCAGTTGAAGAGACGATGGAGCCAGGTCTAGGCCGAGACCCTGAAGCACCAGCAACAGAAGAGGTTCCAAAGGTGCGTGCCCCCCTTGGTCCCATGGAAGACTCAACGCCTGAGGCAGCTAAACAGATGGGAGGCCCTCCTCCAGATAGGGAAATCGATGGACTTTCCAAAGTGGCATCCTCTCCCTCAGAGTCTTCTGCAGTAAGGAGATCTTGCTCCTCTTCGCGGTCTTCTAGTGATTCCGGGTCAGTGATAACTTCCACTACAACCCCCTCTCCTCCTTGTACCAGAGGGAGAAGGTCCAACAAAGAACGTAGGGATCTCGAAGTAGCCTCCAACATTGCCGGGGGTTCCCAGAAACAGATGGATTCGTTCATTTTACAAAATCGCTGATGTTTTTCTGCATATTTCTATGCTCACAATTTGTGAGAGTCTATCCTGTTAAGCATTGTTTGAATTCCTCAAAGAATAGTTGTCGAAGTAAAGGGGATATTTATCCCAATAAATTCTTAAGAAGGCTGACAGAACTGTTAGAGGTCATCAGTCTTCCATATTTCTGTAACCTTGGATTCTGATTCGCCAGAAGGAGTAATACACAAGTCCCATAACCGTTTCCGTAAAAAAAAGATATAACCACATTGCCATCAAATACATTGCACCATGAAAGAAATCCTAACATGGGTTAGATTCCCTTCTAGAACAAGCATAAAGGAATTTATTACAACAACATTGCTTGGTGCATGAAAGCTAATGCGTATTATCTTTTCGACCGATGCCACCACATTTCCATCAAATACAATGAACCATGAAGGAAAAACTAATGCATGTAAGTTTTTCTTCTAACACAAGCACAATGAGATTTCTTACAACTATTTTGCACAATGAATTAAAGCTATCACTTTCCTTCTAGAAAAGCACAAGGGAATTTCTAACAACAACAATGCCTAGTGAATGAAATCTAACGTGTGTTAGTTTTCCTACTAGTACAACCACATTCTAATCAAATACATTGCACCATGAAGGAATTCAAACGCATGTTGGCTTTCCTTCCAGCACAAACACAAGGGAAGTTCTTACAACAACATTGGTTGGTGAATGAAAGCTAACATGTGTTAGATTTCGGCTAGTACAACCACATTTCCATCAAATACATTGCACCATGAAGAAATTCTAATGCATGCTGGCTTTCCTTCTAGCACAAGCATGCGACATTTCTTACAACAACATTGCATAGTGAATAAATTCTAACACATGTAAGCTTTCTTTCTGGCACAAGCACAAGGGAATTTCTAACAACAACATCGCGTGGTGAATGAAAGCTAACATGTATTATCCTTTCGATCAATATAACCACATTTCCATTAAATACATTGCGCCATAAAGGAAATATAATGCAAGTTTGTTTTCCTTATAGCATAAGCACAAGGACATTTCTAACAACAACATTGTGTGGCGAATGAAAGATAACCCATGTTTTGTTTTCCTACTGGTACAACCACATTGTCATCAAATACATTGCACCATGAAGGAAAGCTAACACATGTTAGCTTTTCTTATAGCTCCAACACAAGGGCATCTCTAACAACATTGTGTGGTAAATTAAATATAACACATGTTAGCTTTCCTATTGGTACAAACACATTGACATCAAATACATTGCTCCATGAAGGAATTCTAACACAAGTTAGTTTTACCTATAGCACAAGCACAAAGTCATTTCTCACAACAACATTGTGTGGTGATTGAAAACTAATGTGTGTTAGATTTCCTACATGTACAGCCACATTTCCATCTAATACATTGCAACATGAAGTAATTGTAATGCGTGTTGTCTTTCCTTCTAGCATAAGAACAAGGTAATTTCTTACAACAACATTGCACAGTGAACAAAAGCTAACACATCTTAGCTTTCCTTCTAGCAGAAGCATAAGGAAATTTCTAAAAACAACATTGCATGGTGAATAAAAGCTAACGCGTGTTAGATTTTCTACCAATACAACCACATTTCCATCAAATAATTTACACCATGAACGAATTCTAACACATGTTAGATTTCCTTCTAGCACAAGAACAAGGGCATTTCTTAGAACATTGCTTGGTGAATGAAAGCTAATGTGTTTTAACTATCTGATTGGCATAACCACATTGTCATCAAATACATTTAACGATGAAGCAATTGTAACACATGTTGGATTTCCTTCTAGCACAACCACAAGGATATTTCTTACAACAACATTGCATGGTGAAGAAAAGCTAACGCATGTTAGCTTTCTTTCTAGCACAAACACAAGGTCATTTCTAACAACAACATTGCATGGTGAATGAAAGCTAACACATGTTAGTTTTTCTGTCGTTACAACCACATTTCCATCAAATACATTGCACCATGAAGGATTTCTAACGCATGTTAGATTTACTTCTAGTGTAATCACAAGGGCATTCTAACAACATTGTGTGGTGAATGAAATCTAATGCATGTTATCTTTCCTACCATACAACCACAATGCCATCAAATGCATTGCACCATGATGGAATTCTAATGCATGTTAGTTCCCCTTCTAGGAAAAGTGCAAATGCATTTTCTTACAACAATATTACTTATTGAATGATATGTTAGCTTTCCAACTGATACAACCACATTGCCATAAAATATAGTGCACCATGAAAGAAACACTAACACATGTAATCCTTCCTTCTAGCACAAACAAAACAACATTTCTTACAACAACTTTGCACAATGAATGAAAGCTAACACTTTCCTTCTAGCACAAGCACGAGGGAATTTCTAACAACATCATTGGATGGTGAATGAAATCTAACACGTGTAAGCTTTCCTATTAGTACAACCACATTGTCATAAAATACATTGCACCATGAAGGAATTATAATGCATGTTAGCTTTCCTTCTAACACAATCACAAGGGCATTTTTTACAACAACATTGCTTGTTGAATGAAAGCTAACATGTGTTAGATTTCTGACCGATACAACCACATTTGGCATCAAATACATTGCAAAATGAACGAATTCTAACACATGTTGTATTTCCTTCTAGCACAAGCACAAGGACATTTCTTATAACAACATTGCATAATGAAGAAAAGTTGTCACATGTTATGTATCCTTATAGCACAAGCATAAGGGCATTTATAACAACCACATCACGTTGTGAATGAAATATAACACGTGTTAGCTTTCCAATCGATATAACTACATTTACATCAAATACATTGCACCATCAAGGAAATCTAATGCATGTTAGATTTCTTTATAGCGTAAGAATAAGATCATTTCTAACAACAACATTGTGTGGTGAATGAAATATAACCTGTGTTTGATTTTCTACCGGTACAACCACATTGCACCATGAAGAAAAGATAATGCATGTTAGCTTTCCTACCGGTACAGCCACATTTCCATCAAATACACTACAACATGAAGGAATTATAACATGTGTTATCTTTCATTCTAGCACAAGCATGCGGCCATTTATAACAACAACATTGCATGGTGAATGAAAGATAACATGTGTCAGCTTCCTACCGGTACAACCACATTTCCCTCAAATGCATTGCACCATGAAGGAAATCTAATGCATGTTAGCTTTCCTTCTAGCACCAGCACAAGGGAATTTCTAACAACAACATTGCATGGTGAATAAAAGATAACACATGTTAGATTTCCTACCAGTACAACCACATTGTCATCAAATACATTGCACCATGAAGGATTTCTAACGCATGTTAGCTTTACTTCTAGAAGAATCATAAGGGAAGTTCTAACAACAACATTACTTGGTGAATGAAAGCTAACACATGTTAGATTTCCTACCAATACAACCACATTGCCATCAAATACATTTCACGATGAAAGAATTCTAACACATGTTAGCGTCCCTTCTAGCACAAGGACAAATGAATTTCTTACAACAACATTGATTGGTGAATGAAAGCTAATGCGTGTTGTCTTTCTGACTGGTAGAACCATATTGCCATCAAATACAATGCATCAGGAAGGAAAAACTAACGCATGTAAGCATTCTTTCTTTCACAAGAACAATAGAATGTATTACAACAACTTTGAACAATGAATGAAAGCTAACACTTTCCTTCTAGCACAAGTACAAGGGAATTTCTAACAACAACATTCAATGGTGAATGAAATCTAATGTGTGTTAGCTTTCCTACCGGTACAACCACATTGTCATCAAATACATTGCATCATGAATGAATTCTAATGCATGTTAGCTTTACTTCTAGCACAATCATAGGGTCATTTCTTACAACAGCATTGCTTGGTGAATGAAAGTTAATGTGTGTTAGATTTCCGATCAATACAACCATATTTCCATCAAATACATTGCAACATGAAGGAATTCTAACGCATGTTGGATTTCCTTCTAGCACAATCCCATGGACATTTATTAGAACAATATTGCAGAGTGAAGAAAAGTTATCACTTGTTATATTTCCTTCTAGAAAAAGAAGAAAGATAGTTCTAACAACCACATCACGTGGTGAATGAAATCTAACGCATGTTAGCTTTTTGATTGATATAGCTATATTTCCATCAAATTGATTGCACCATGAATAAAATTTAACACATTTTAGTTTTCTATCTAGCATAATCATAAGGGAATTTATAACAACAACATTATGTGGTGAATGAAATCTAACCTATGTTTATTTCCTACCAATACAACCACATTGTCGTCAAATACATTGCACCATGAAGGAAAGCTAACACACATTAGGTTTCATTCCTACACAAGCATAAGGGAATTCTAACAACGTGTGCATGTTGAATGAACCATTTATTCCATTTAGTTCAGGACACGTGTATTCATCTAGGACACCTCTCACCCATCCAATGCCATGGCCCGAAGCTTGCCTTACCTAGTGATTTGAGAATCTATGTTTTTGTTCAATGAAACCCAATGCAATTTTTGCATTGGGAGGATTCACAACATCCACCAAGCCTATACACACTTGCTAGAAGTTGTAGAACTTGATTCTGCTTCTCAGTTGTAGATCTAGGCCCTTGGACCAAATCCACATGGGTCCCTAAATGAATTTTAGATGCGAGTGAAAACTTACAATAAAATGCAATCCAAAACTTGAATCTATGAACAGTTGATTCTGTTGCATTCAAGACGCAAGTCTTAAGCTAGAAAAACCTTGATCCAACTAGTTCCATGGCACAAATCTTACCTTAATTGGTGATCTAAGAAGCTAGTGTTCTATTCAATGAGACCCAATGCAAATTTTGTATTAGGGGTCAAATACAAGAGACTCTTTCATGATATCCCATGGACAACTTCATCACATCCATCAGGCCTATACATAGTTGTTCAAAGTTGCAGAACTTTATTATAGTGCTCATTTCTAGATCTAGGCCCTTGGATCATAATCAACATGTGTCCCTAAATAGATATTAGTTGAGAGCTACAACTTACCATAAAATGAAATCCGGGAGTCGGATTGTTGAACCATTGAATTTGTTAGTTCAGTTGCATGGGTCTTCTACTACAACACCTCTTTTCCATTCATTGTCATGTCCCCAATCTTTCTTTACCTTGCTATTTCAAAAGGTAGGGTTTTGTTCAATGAAACCCAATGAAATATTTGCATTATGAGGTGAAATTCATGAAACTATTTCATGAGATCCCGTGGTTGGATTCATCACATCCATTAAGCCTATACACACTTGTTGGAAGTTGCAGAACTTGATTATACTGCTCGGTTCTTGATCTAGGCCCCTCACTCACATTAACAAGTGTACCTGAATGACTCTTGGATGCGAGTGAAAACTTGTCATAAAATGCGATCTAAGACTTCGATTGACGAACCATCCATTATGTTGGGTCTAAGACATGGGAGTTCAGGTAGGAAATCCCACACGAATCTAGTGGCATGGCATAAATCCTGATTTACCTAAGGATTTGAGAAGCTATAGTTTTGTTCAATGAGACCCAATGCAAATTTTTCATTTGGGGTTCAAATTCACAAACATTTACCTCTATACCAAGTGAACGGGTTCCTAACATCTACTAGCCCTATACACACCTGATATAAGTTGCAGAACGCAATTTTGTTGTACATTTATAGTATTAGGCCCTTGGACCAAATCAACATGTGTCCTTGAATGGCTCTTGCATGTGAGTGAAAACTCGCCATAAAATGAAATCCAAGACTCAAATCGACATACTGTCAATTCTGTTGGGTCCAAGATAGCAGGATTTATCTAGGAAACACCTAACCCTTCTAGTTCCCTAGCCTGAAGCTTTCTTTACCAGGTAATTTGAGAAGCTATGGTTCTGTTCAAAAATTGCATTGGGAGGTCAAGTTCACAAAACTATTCCCCAATATCCCATGTACGACTTCATGACATACACTAGGACTACACACACCTGCTAGAAGTTGTAGAATTCGATTTTGGTACTCATTTCTAGATCTAGGTCCACCGAACAAATCAAAATGTGTCCCTAAATGGATCTTGGATGCGAGAGAAAACTTGCCATAAAATGCAATTCAAGACTCAAATCGATGAACCATCAATTTCCTTGGGTCCGGGGCACGGGGGTTAAACTAGAACACCCCTTTCCCATCAAATTCCATGGACCAGAGCTTGCTTTACCTGGTGATTTGAGAATATGGGTTTTTTTTCAATGAGTTAAATGCAATTTTTTCACTTCGAATTCAAATTCACAAAACACCTCCCTAAGTGTAGGTGGATGAATTCATGAGATCCACTAACCCTATACACACCTACTAGAAGTTGTAGAGCTCAATTATACTGCTCAGTTATCGATATACAACCCTAGATGAAATCAACATGTTGTTTCCATTTGTGTTGTCATTGATGTCAACCAAGTTTGATATATGAATCAGATTTGAAGGATGTGTTGAAGGGTTTTGAAGTAGTTGGTCAAAGTATACAAGCATCCCCTAGTATGGATAAGTCTGGGTGTTGTATCGCATTAGTATAAGTTTGTTCAATTCTTTAAACACTCGTTAAAAATGCAAGAATCTCTTATATTTGGAAGTGTCATCTTGATAGTCCCTCTTGATGGGTATTGTACCCATAAGGAATATTGTTAACATACAAATATTGATTGTAAAAGAATACTTAAAGATGTATGGTTAAATTTGGAGAAAATAATTTTGAAAGGACTTTTACATCATATAGACAACCCAAATGAGAACACAAGATTCATGATTAGATATCCTATTCCGAGCCATTTCTAGTGATAGGTGGCATGCCTCCTAACTCCTTGTGCTTGAGGAGAAATGAATATTTCTTTGTATCAGGTCCAAATTTTAATAGCAAGCATACATAACAAGTTTATGGGCTAGAATTTAAGGACGGGTTGACCTAACAATTCTACAGTTAAAAAGCAGGTGATCCATGGCTATAAATACAATAGAATTGTGGCTTATTTGAGAGAGTTGTGCATGCTATGAGGGGAATCTCTGAGGAAACGAAGGTATTGTTGCAAGAAACATTTATTGGAGGATGAAACATTGTTTTGAGGCAATGTAAAAGGGGTCAAATATGAAATATGTCAAAGACTATTTTCAAGGTTGTTATGGGCTATCTTTGGTGTTGTTAAGGAGTGTTTGTTGCAAGTATAATAGAGCAGAATTGAGCACATTTTTTCAGGGTTTACTATAGGCCTAATGGATCTTAATTAAGCACATTTTTAAGGGTTTTGTTGCAGGTCCAAACAACAACAAGAATATTGATTTTAGGGCACATCTTGAAGAGTATTGATCTTGGGTTTTGTACTATTTTTGGAGAAGTTTTCATAGTTGTTATAAGGTTATTTCTCAAAATAGATCAGAGTCTGATCCAAGACCAAGTGGAGTGCATACCAAGTTTGTAAAAATTAGGGATTGGTAAGGTTTGAGAACATGTTGATTTACTATTGACTTGGGACAAATTGTTTGGACATATGTTTATTTATTGTTGACTAGGGGAAAAGTGTTGAAGTTGTAAAATTGTAAGTGTTGAAGATTTAAGGGTTGAAGTTGTGTATGACAATCAACAACTGTTTGAAGAAATATTTTGAAAACAACAATGAATGGTCTTTGTATTTATAAGGGCGGTTGGGTGGAGAAAGGTAAGGAAAATTGTCCTTGACAAGTTGAAGCTTGTATCTCAGGGTGTTGGAGTATCTTTCTAGTAGTGGTTGATAAAACATCAGGGGGTTGGAGCTAGAAAATTGGGGTGACGTTGCAACATCCTTTTATTTGGAGATGATAAAACTCGGTGGTTGGTTCCTCTCAAGGTGTTTTAGCACCTTCATGAATGTAATTTTTTATTTATGTAAGTTAAACATTCCATGTTTTTTCCTTGTTGGTTTTTCCACGTATTTCTTATGTCTATATGGTTGGAATTATTGTTATGGAATGCATGATTGTTATAAGATTATGAAGAATTAATTAAATTTAAATAATATATGAGTATGAGATAGAATTGATGCAAATGAAAGAGAACTAAAAATTGATTGACAAACTAAAACAATGATTCACCCCTCCCCCCTTAGTGTTTCATGTTTGTTCTGCAATTGGTATCAGAGTGAGGGCCTTCATATATAAGTATAACAACTTGAAGGAAATCATTGAACACACTTGGGTGAAAAAATGGATTTTTCAAATGCGGCACAATTACTTGACGAGACAAACTATGCAACATGGAGTATAATAATGAAGGTGTATTTGATGACAATAGGACTTGATGTATGGAACTCAGTTTCCACTAGTTACACTCCACCAAAGAAAGTGAAGACTATAGCTCAGAAAGAGGAAAGGAATAATAACACAATGGATTTAGAAACCATTCAAGAATGTTTGACATAACCTATCAAAGGAAAAGTGTGGCCATTCTCATTAGCAAAGGAACTATGGCTCAAATTGGAAAGTCTATACTCAATTAAAAGACAAGAAACAGAAGACAACTCCACCAAGGACTTGGTCCAATAATCTATCATCCATGAAGGTAAGAACTCTCATAAACCATAGATTGTAATAACTTCAAATGTGATTCTATTCATTGTTATCATATGAATGAAAAATAAGTAAGTCTACTTGGCCAAACTAATGAACATGAAAATGAATAGTTTGATGAAATAGAAGCCGAGATCGATTGGGAATGAGAGATAACTTTTGCTCTAGAATAACTAGAAAATTCAAGAAAGGAAAATGAGCATCTCAAGGAGAAACTACTAATATATGAATCCATTGAAAGAAATATTATGCAGACTCTAGTGGAACTAAATCAATCCAAAGACAAGAATATGTTGCAGCAGAAACTACTAGATTAAGTAAATAAATGAAAACTTGAGCATGAGAAGGCCACAAAAACCATTGCTAATCTAAATCTCCAAATAGAAGAAGCAATAAGAATTAAGGAGGTGTTAACTAGTCATCTAAAGAAGAAGGATGAAAACCTCCAAGCAAGAGAAAGTGAGATTGTTTTCTTGAAAAGAAAATTGGAAAGGTCAGCTACTGCAAATCAAAAGCAATCCAAGGAAACTATGTTGCTTATTGACCAGTTAGAAGAATACTTTAAAAAGTGTTCATTGATTGAAGAAAAACTAAAATAAAAGAATGATATGTGTCAAGAAAAAGAGGATGAATTTTTCTCTCTAAAAATGAGTTGAAAAGGGTAGCAGTCACAAAATTAAAATTTGAGAAGAGCTCTTTATCCCTTGATTATATTCTCAAGTACCAAAGATTGAATGGGTTCATCATTTCATCCATACCCTTGAGATGACACCACGAGGTTGGTATGCATATATGGAGCTGCACTAGGAGACAAGGGAATGGGAAGAAGTTGCGAAAAAATTCACTTACACATTCTAGTTTGTGGATGAACAACCTACAATTGATATTGCGCTGAAAACTATTAAAGAAAAAATATTCACCGAGATCCCACTGGAGATTGTGTATTCTCAACCTTGTGTTGCGCATTCCCACCAATGCTGTGAGACAGTCCAACATTGGATAACATGCTATAATATCTTTGGGGACCCAAACGATGATCCGACCAACATCAATATTCCAGAATCAGAAGGATCACCCAAGTAGAAGGAAGCGTCATTTCCAGTGAACAGTTCATTAAGCCGCTAAAGATTAAAAAAGTTAACATTGGATCGGAGGACAATCCAAAGTTTTCCAACATTGGAGACTACTGGGATGAAGAAACAGTAGCCAAAATCACCGATCTATTACATGAATTTCAGGACCACCTATTCTCGACAAATTTCAGGGAGATAAAGGGAATAGTAGGAGATTTGGGTGAAATGAAAATTTCACTCAAACCCAATGCAAGGCCAATGAAAGAACGATCATACAGATTAAACCCACATTATAAGGAGAAAGTAAAAGAAGAACGGGATCACATGTTGGAGGCAGGAATTATTGAACTAGTGGAAGAATTGGAATGGATAAGCCCCATAGTCATCCAGGAGAAAAAGGTGGCAGGTGAAGTCAGAATCTATGTCGACCTGAGAAAACTAAATGATGCCTGCTTGCATGATCCATTTCCTACACCCTTCATGAATGAGGTTTTGGAAAGTGTTGGTGGACAGGAAATGTACTCATTCATAGATGGGTTCTCAGGATACCATCAGGTCTTAATTTTGCAAGAAGATCGACACAAGACAACCTTTGTAACAGAATGGGGATGCTACCAATACACAGTAATGCCCTTTGGACTTAAAAATGCCCCTGCAATTTTTTCTAGAATAGTAGTATATGCTTTTAAATATTTCATTCATAATTTTCTTGAAGTATACTTTGATGACTAGACGGTCTTTGGTCTAGTAAGAGACCATATTGAAAATTTGTGCATGATGCTGGAGAGGTGTCTCCAGTATCAAATTGCGCTGAACTTGAGGAAATGCATCTTCTATGCACCTTTCGGTGTACTGCTAGGCCATGTAGTATGCCGCGATGGAATCTTGGTCAACCCCGTGAAGGTAGCAATTATCCCGGACTTGCCTCTACCCACATCAGTCAAGTAACTTAGGTCTACGTTGGGACACACTATGTATTATAGGAAATTCATAAGAGGGTATGCAGAGATAACTGCCCCAATGGAGAAACTGTTAAAAAAAGTTGCCAAGTTTGGATGGAATGAAAGCTTCCAAGAGAGTATGGATAAACTAAAGGGTAAAATGGCTACTGCACCAATATTAATATTTCCAGATTGGGAAAAATAATTCCATGTACATGTTGATGCCTCATCGATTGTGCTTGGCATAGTGTTAACCCAATCAGGAGATGGCGCAATTGACCACCCGATTGATTTGCCAGTAGGAAATTATCAACGACGGAGAAAAAATATACCACAACTGAAAGATAAGGGATTGCAATGGTCTATGCGCTACAAAAATTCATACATTATCTATTGGGTGGACACTTCAAAATGTTCACTGATCATTCTGTGCTCAAATACCTGGTCAAAATGCCAGTGATGGGGGAGGAATCTGTCGGTGGCTTCTCCTATTTCAAGAATTTGATTTTGAATTCATTATGAAGCCAGGCCGACTAAATGTTGGGACTGACCACTTATCGTGAATTGAAAGTGGGGAGGAACCCACCAGCCTAGAGAACAATTTACCGGATGCGCAGATATTCACTATAGATGTTGTTGATAAAGAATTCGATGCGATTATACACTTACTCAATAAAGGCTATGCACTTGAAGATTATTCAACATGGAAAAAGAAACAACTAGTTGGCAAGGTATCCAACTACACACTCATAGCAGGACAACTTTATAAGTTGGGACTAGACGAAATACTGCGAAGATGTGTCTTTAACCATGAAAGACAATGGGTAATGGTGGAAGCACATGTGGGTGTCTCAGGTAGACACTATGCTGGGAAAGCAACAGTGCGCAAGATTTTGCAAGCTGGATTTTGGTGGCCAATGGTACTGTTGCAGCTACAACATTCTCCCAAAATTCAAAAATTTTGGGACCCTCCTTTTATTTATTTTTTGCTCAGCTCCTTGGCTTTGTTTGATGTTTGCTCAAGAATGACTTTTATGCCAGTGATGTTGTATGGTTTGAATTGGTTTTGCCCTGCCATCGGAAGTGTTTTAGACTATTGAGTCGGGGGTCCAGTTATCTGCACGCCCGCCGATGTAGAAAAGAACAGGACATCAAGACCGATCCAAGGGTTATTGGTCTCCGATACGTTTTATTTGTTGGTGGTTGTATTAAGATTCCGTCGGAACATTTTGTCTCTATGTGACCTGCCATTGCGGAGGAGGTATTGCGAAGCTTCCCGATGGTTGTATTATCCTTTTCCGATTCCCACTATTTTTGATTTGCAAATCCTTAGGCTTTCAAATTTCGTCGTTTGCGGCTTTGGAAGGCACTACCTTTCCGATGTAGTTTGATTTTGTTTTCCACGTGACCGATATTTTTTGGCCGAAGTCATGTTTATTTTTGCTTCAATTTTGATTGGTCTGCGGAACTCGGTGCCTTTATGGTTTCTGCCGTTGCGGCTCTTCAACCAACTATTGATCTGAGGCCTTAGTTGGGCGAGCTTCGATGTAATGTTTTTGTTGATGCCATTGCGGGTTTCCTAACCGTTTCATCATCTGCTATTGCGGAGACGATATTGACAGGATCGCCGATCCTGTAGCCATTCTGCTTCCCGATTGGTTTATTTTTTCCCGCTGATTATGTGTTGACCGCGGCATATATATTGGGGTCGGGTTTTTATTATTTTTTATTGTTATTTTCCCATGTTATCATTATCGCTCGAGCAGACCAACGCTCTCGTTGTTGGTACCTTGCTCCTAGGTGGCTCCACCGTGGAGGTTTGCGATTTTTCTCGACCAGCCGCGCAGCCCATTGCCAAGTAGGCTCTTATGCCCATTTTACCTTTCCGTTGAAGTGGTCAAACTGAGTTTGTCGCCCTTGGTTAGTTCCTTTCTTGGCGGTTAGTGGATACCTAGGTTTCCATTTCGACATGTATATATAATCTAGGTAAATGGTATGGCTGCCTGGTGGGGGGTTTTGTTGTTTTGCTTGATGATTACGTCGCGGTTGTTATGATTTTGCAGCCCGCACTCAACTGTTAGGGAAACTGGTGTAGATGGCCGTTACGCTGTCTGCACCAATATCCCCCAGTCTATGTATGGCCATCTAGGGAGGGCATTTTCTTGTTTACTTTAGAGATGTAGAGGTTTTGGTTCCACGGTATGGTCACCCTCATTTTTGTGAACCAGGGTCGCGATGTTGAAGTTATTCCCCTTAGGATGAGATTGTTAAAATTTGAACATGAATCGTGGACCAATTTAGGGTTTAGAATGCATTATCTATTCAGATATTGATGCGAGTGTTTTTTGTAGGAAGTAGCTTCCTCTTATTTTTCCATGTCCAGGCCGAATGTTTCCAATGTTTGAGAGGAACCGCCTCCTTCATCTTATGATTTCTTTATTCAACCACTTTTCTATCCATCATTACCACCAACCTCAAGCTTACAATGAGTTAAATGCACTATCACAATAAAGTATCTTTCATTTGGGATTAGGCATCATATTTTACATGGAACGATTTAGTTCATAGCGCCGAGAGAGGAATCTTCTTCGTTTTAGAAAAACCATGATATTATGAGTTGATTATGCAAATATTTAGTATGCAATGGTTTTAGCTTTTTTGGTAGATTGGCTATGCGCAGGAATACTTGGTTTGAGTATTGTTTGTTTATTTTCATAACTGCAATCATGTTTAGCCTAAACGAGGTAAAATGCTCATACAGTTTGGCTCCACTTTTTGAACGTTATCTAGGAATGGCCCGACCAAACCTAAAGCAATTCCTGTGTATGACAGGCAAATTCTTCAGAATCCGAGATGTCTAAATGGCAGAAGAAGAAGACTCCCATAGTAGAGGAGGAACCTGAGATTGAAATTGTCACCAGAGTTGAGTACACTTACGAGGATACCAAATGCATAGTTGGTATGGAACCTGAATATAAATGGGGGGAATTCTATAGATTAATAACACACCGGGAGGTACCTGACACAAGTTTTGAGGAGGAAACCATATATGCAAATATAAATAGATCTGCGTTGATGAGAGTTGCTACTAGACCTGAGCTTTTCCCGTGCTCAGAGGTGATTGGATGGATTCTGCCCAGGGCAGATGTAACCACCATGATTTTGGAAAATGTTGACAAATAGGTTTATGCTACTTATATCCCTAGGTATGTATCACTAGCCTACCACTTACCAGAAGCACAAGTGTACTTGACTGAAGACTGGCTAAAGACAATTAATCTGGACCTAGTCGAGACACTGAAGAGAATGCTGGTGCCTAGCAAGAACTTTAGGACAAGGCCGTCCAAGGAATATGATATTGCCACTTTAAGAACCCCTTACAGGTTCATTTCCCTAATGCTGAACAGGATTTTCGGGAGGGCCCACGGTAAAATATTTAAGTTGGAGTGGGTTCCCATCATCTTCTATGTGGCAACCCAGGGGACAATGTATCCAATAGCCTCTCAGCCTGCATTGCTTCAGCATTAGGAGGGGTGTCCCAAAAGAAATCAGAGTTCTACATGAGCTCTATACTAATGGGTTGCATACTATGCAACCAACCCTTCCCAAATCTGAGGCGTATCTGGGATCGGGAGAGAACACCAGTCTACTCAGCTTATAAGCCATTGTGGGCACACAAATACCACAGTCACTATAGAGAAGTGTGTGAGCACTTCATCATGCCATTATATATATTGATTTTCTTGAAAGAGTGTAACTGCATGTCGAAGGAAGCATTACAGGTTATTGAAGAATATGAAGATTACTACTTAACGGAGGATGGAATGTATTTCAGAATGTATGGATGCTCTAGAGCCCCTTCACTACTGCCAAAATATGCCAGTGACTATGTAGTGCACAAGGAGGCTGTTAGGCAGGTTTTCTTAGATGGTATAGGGAGATTTTTATTTGAACATAAGAAAGCAGCTTATCCTCCCTTACCATTCAGATTGGGAAGCTATAAGTTCACAAAAGTGAAGAAAGCTGATGAATTTGTAGAAGAATTGGATAAATTCAATTTTGGGGAAATAAATTTCCAAAGGAACGATTCCTGGAATAAAGTGGCAGAGCACTGCAAGGAGGAAAATGTACATTTCAAGTACACAAGCCACTGGGATAAAGATGAATCCATTTTCCACAGTGTAGAAAAAATAACTGCTTTGAGAAGAAGATTTAAAAAGAAAATTACCGCTAAAGGCGGGAAATGACAGGATGAGCAGAAAAAAGCGGAGGAAGATGAAGCTAGAAAAAGGGATGAAGATGTTAGGAGGCTAGCACAAGAAGCTGAAAGCTGGCTCAAAGGTGAGGAGGAAGAAAAGAGAAAAGCTACACAAGAAGTAGCTAGAAAGGCAGAAGAAGCTACCCAGAGTGAAGAAGAGGAAAAGAAAAGGAAAATGGATGAAGAACTGAAGAAGCAGGAAGTAGAAAGGTTAAAACTAACAGGGGCTGTGACAGATCAATTAGCTTTCGATCCTGTAGAAATTCAGGCTCAGGACCTGGGTGATTCTGATGTTCAGGATCTTGAGGTAGCTGCTAGTAGCGCATTGGGACAGGCTGTTGTCCCTACCCTAAGACTAATCCCTTTCGAGCAGAAGAAAAGGGAGGAGGTGCCGGATTTCAACACTATTTTTTATGACAGGGAAAGAAAAAAAATAGTGAAGAGGACCGAGAGGAAGGTCGAGAATGGGGGACAGTCGGGAAAAATGATAAATGACACAACAGTGGTGTATGGGACAAACAAGGATCCAAGATTCACCATCAAAGCTGGGGATGCATTGATCCATGCCTCTGAGGACAATGTAGATTGAATAATTACTAATCTTGAATAGTCAAAGAAGTTTGTTTCCCAGCTAAAGGACACCCTGAGAAGAGAGAGGGAGGAAAGTAGTAGATTTAAAAGAAATTTTGAAGACATACAACATGAAATAAAGTCTTCAAAAGCTAAGCTCCAGTTCCTCCAAGTAGAGAAGAGATCTCTGGAGGCTGCCCAAGGAAGTCTGGAGAAATTGCAGTAGGAATGTCAAGGGTTAAGGATAGAAAAGGATGAGTTGAAGATGGTATGTGAAAGTCTTCACATAGAAAAGGAGCAGCTACTAGGAAAGATAGGGGAGTTGGAGCTATAGAAAGCTACCTTGGAGGAATCTGATAGGCAATCTCAGGGGTAGACTGCGAAACTTAAAGAACAGTTTACCTCGTTAACAACAGCTCTAGAAGAGACCAAGGAATAGCAAGTCAGTCTTCATCCTTTTAAGGAACATGTTCTAGCGCAAAGGAGCAAGATGTACCAGCTACAAGTAGCCATAGAGGAGGAAAGGTGCAAGATCTTGTAGGTAGACAATCGACTGGAAGAGATTTTGGAAACCTCTTCATATTTTGTAGACAGATCGTAGGACATCTTAGAAGTCCTAATGGGGAGAATGTCAAGATTAGAAGCAAATGAGGAAACTCCTGTAGATCTGCCAGCAAAAGATCAATAGAGTCTAAGGAAAGACTATGATGTACTAGAGTTTGCCATAAACACAGCCGAAGAATTCAAAAAGGCTGTCAAGAAGACAAAGGGGGCTTATGCAGAATTCTTCAGGAGGCTTTTGATTACTTATAATCGTTGCCAGGTTGAGGCTGAACAACGAATGGATGCTTTTCTGGACCACAGCCCGTTTTTGGAGATGTTGCAAAGAAAATATCAGGAATATGAACAAAGGGTTTAGCACATCAAAGCCCTAGATGAGGAGACCCTGAGAAAGGAAGTAGCTCATTCCGTAGTTAGTGTACAGTTACTAGAGGACCAACTTCGCTTGAGCTCAGCAAGGATAGAAGTAATAAGAAATCAAGCCGCTAAATTTGAAATTAATATTCGTTTCTTAGAACCTTCCGAGTTCGAAAGCATTGCCTCAGAGGCTTCAGCGTGGAAGAAGTTCTTGAATAATCAAGCAGGACCCTCCTCATAAGCACTTTTTGTTTATTGTAATATATTAAAGAAAAGTATGGGAGGTGAAGCGTTGGGGAAGCCTAAGAGTCATTTGTGGGAAGCCCAATAGTTTTTCTCTTTTTGTATAAATATAGAAGATTTAGATAGGAGGAGAGACTTTTTCCGAGTAAGATTTGTGAGGACATATTGTAAGAAGAACTATTTCCTTTTGCAATAAATAATTACAATTTGCCTGTTGGAGAAAGCTTGGTGGAATGTTCAAATGTTGTGCTATGGATTTGTTGAAGAGGAACTATTTCGTTTTCAGCTTTGTGTCCATTAACTGTGAGATCGTTCTAACTCTTTGAACCTATTTTCTTGTATGAATGTTCTCTGGTTTATTTTATGAAAATTTCCACTATGAGTAATGAATGTTGTTCATAAACAATTGGCTATCTAGTTGTTCAAATATCTTTAATGTTCATGTGTTTTGAAAGAAGTATCAGCTATCTGTGATTTTTCATAATGCATGTACAAAATACATTACTCATTAATGAATGACAATTTTTCTCCCTAGGGATAGGTTAGGTAGTTAGTTTTAATTTCTTGCTGTGTGTAATTTAGATGCGAGAGAGTTTAATACGAGAGGTAAGAACCTGTGCATCACATTGTGATTGTTCCTCGTATTCTCTGTTAATCTACATTTTAGATAGGCACTTGCATATCATACTTAAAACTAAAAACACAAAAATACACACGGTGGACCAGGCCGCAACCGGTAAAACCTTTTATTTTTGTTACTTGACCTACGGTATCCAGACCGCAAACCGAACAGATTCCCCATACCAAATAGTAATGGGCTAGTTGGGAATGTTACTAGGGAGAATCCCTTACTGTTGTTGCCTGCGATTTTCCAGGCCTCAACAGGTACATATGGATACAAGAAAATATTGTCGTAATTGCGATAAGTGTCAAAGAACAGGGAAACCATCGCGACGTGACGAAATGCCGCTTGCACCACAAATTACACTACAGGCCTTTGATAAATGGGCAGTGGATTTTGTTGGCCCTATCAGTCCACCAGGAAAATGAACTGGTGCGTATTATATCATCAATTCTATAGATTACTTGACAAGACGGGAAAAGGCCGCACCTGTAAAAGATTGTATTGCTGCAGCTACAGCCCATTTCCTCTTTGAGAATGTTGTCACAAGATTTGGTTGTCCCAAAATCTTAATCAGTTACCAAGGTACACATTTTGTAAATAAGCTAATTGTTGAACTGATTGTAGAATTCCAAATCCAACACAAGAAAACAACAACCTACCATCCTCAAGCAAATGGAACTGTCGAGGCATTCAACAAGGTACTTGAGAATGCGTTGACCAAAGTATGTAATGTGCACAGAGATGATTGGGACCAAAAAGTCTCAGCAGTATTATGGGCCTATAGAACAAAATGCAAATGACTAATTGGATATACCCCTTTCTGTTTAGTCTATGGACAAGAAGCAGTTGTGCCCATGGAATATATTGTCTCGAGCCTACAAATTGCTACAATAACGGAGATGATAGATACCGACACTGTAGAAGAGAGGCAGGCGTAGCTGGTTCAAATGGAAGAAGACCGTTTTATTGCAGGCTTCCATCAAAATGTAGAAAAGCAGCGACAGAAAGAATGGCATGACCGCCACATCACAACAAAGCAGTTCAAGGTTGGTGGACTTGTTTTGATGTATGATAGTAAGTTTCTCAAGCATCCAAGTAAGCTCAAAACGCATTGGTTAGGTCCATATGTAGTTGTACATATTACTGAAGTAGGCACAGTAAAACTACATAAGCTAGATTGAACACCATTAGCGGGCATGATCAATGGAAGTCAATTAAAACCCTATCGCAACGACTGTGACACGACCCCATAAAGCCATGATGCACAAAAAAAAAAGTGACGGATTTTTCAAGGCAGCTGGCCAAAAGTGACAAATAGCTGGCAGGAGCTGATAGCCGGTAAGGGCAGTGAAAATTCGAAAAATATTTGGTACCATTAAACATTCAGTAGCATTAAAGCGGAAAGCCTAAGGAAAAAGGCGGCGGATGTTTTGGTCCCATTTGGTAGAGTGCCTTAACTGCCCTGACAAATGCATAATGGAGCTTAAGCATGCAAAGGATGATCCCATGTGATCCACCAGAGAGTCCTTCACTCCACCCAATTAGCTTAAAGACTCGTCTCTTATAAGCCATCATTGTCTTATGTCATAAACTTCTGCATTCCTTTAACGAAACAACAATACAAAGAGCCAAGCCCGCTGCACAGATCGAGCCATCCTTCAAAACCAAATACCTTACTCAGTAAAATATCCCAACCATCGTGAGCACCCCAGTAAGGACGCCTTGAACCGGTTTGGCCTTCCAAAAAGATGAAGAATACTCAGTCAAAGTCGAAGGTAGTACCAAATTCGAGGATCATCAAAAAGCTGATATAGAGTCAGCCACATCCCTCACAAGCAGGAAGTCAGCTCCCACAGGAAACTGCCTCCTGACCGTTAGTGCAACCAGCGGGAGCACAAGTGGTTCTCCTTATGCAATCCTTGAATACCAACCCCCCAAGTTCCTCTGGCCCTAGGGAAAAAATACCTAAAGCTCGTAGAGCTGACCCAGTTCGGCCATCATCACCAGAAGCAGAACTTACTGAAGAGGAGAAGAACTTACTTCCACCCTATGTATTGCCCAGGAATCCTGGTGCCGTAGCAGCAACGGTGAGCATTCCAGAGCTGCTAGAAGAACCTACTATTTCAGAGGGCATCACAAAACCCCAGGACAGACCAAAACCCCAGGATCCCATCTTCCCAAGCTCCAGGTATTAAAGTTTGAATATTATGATACTCAGAAACTAGACATCTCTAGAGATCAATTCATGGAAGTAAAAGTCGGCCAGCCACCGGAGGTAGATGTTGTCTTTGCACTAGAATATGCGCACAGATTGGAGCAGTCCGATATATTAAACATGATCCTTATGCCCCACTTTGGCCGCTATGGACCAGTCGACATGTATGTTAAGCAAATGCTTGTGTGATTCCATAGTGGCTACCTTTGGCTGAACAAACCATATGAGGTGATGGTGGATTTGATTTCGGAAATTACCGGTCTACCGCGGAAGGGAATCGACCCAACCCTATATTTGAATAATGAGGGGGAAAAGATAGACAAGAATGATATGAAAACTAAATATCAGCTCATCTGTGGTGGAAACGGTTTTCTCATCAAATCCATTGAGGATAGTGTGGTACAAGCAGCAGGAAAGATCTTGTGTAGTAAGCTCCTGCGCAAAATGAGGCCGGTTGAATGCATGGCTGCAATAGTAGAACTCATAGAAAAATGTGCACAGGGGGTGCACATTAACTGGTCCCAGTTCCTCTTGAATGAAATATTGGACGATGCACAAGAAGCATAGGAACAACACACAGCTGAGTTTCACTTCTCCTGGATTTTAATTTTAATTTCTTTTGCAGTATGGGCTCCGCCACCAGACTATCATCCCATGGATATTCCCGTACATTTTCTTGGAAGCCCTTACCAGAAAATTTGGGACCATAAGGACAGCAAGTGTAAGAATGTTGCCATAATTATATTTTTCCTACAGGGAGAAAGACTTCGTCAAATAGTGCGCGTGCAGCACAGGTTGACTCCCGCAACAGTTGCAAAGTACCCATTCATTCAATTCCATGCAGCGCACCACAACATCATCTTGCAACCGCGAGGGGACCCCAATAAGAAATCCCTTCCAACATTATTCATCCTAAGGGATGCAGACATTGAGCGATAAATCAAAGAATGGCCTCAGGAATTCCTTACCTATCAGGAAAAGGTACCTACATGACAGCAAGTTTCGCAGGAGACTCCACCAGAGAACCTTGCCAGCATGGCACTAGTACCAGTATGCAGGAGCCCCAGGATGAATCCCAAGAAGAGGAAGCGAAAGATGAGCATGATATACCCAATGAAAACCTAACGAACTCGCTATAAGTGAAGAATTTAGCGCAGAGCAAGCTTGAAAAAAGAGGGGCAAGCAACCAATGCAAGAGGAGGAAGACGAAGATACATTGAGCTTCCCATATAGAAAGAGGAAGAAGGTTAACCTGCCGTATGTCAGAGACATACTAGATGCGGACTTGAACCTTCTACGCGACGCTGTCGCCGAAGTCACAAAGAAAACTTTGGGATAGCTCACAACCAGGAAAACCAATTGGACAACCGCCATCACCACAAAGGTTAACCAGCTCATGTGGACTATCACCGAAGTACGTGACACCATGCAGGATTAAACCCATGGTGTCACCCAATCAGACGCCTTAGTGGCGCCAATCATGATCCCACCTCTAACAATAGAAATGCCTAGGGAGGAATTGTCTAAGAAAGGCGAAGAGAACAAGGCAAGTCTCCATAACTTGGACACATTGATTTTAAATTTTTCAAAGTTAACTTTGCCATAGATATACTTTATTCAATAGGCCGCTGTAACAAAAATTAGAATTCGTAAAACTACAGCTACCTATTAGGAAGATAAGGCAACCAAGAAAGCAAGGAAGTGAAAGCAAGTTATCAACTGCCAGCGTGCAGATCTCGCGGCCCAAGCCCAGAGGTAGGCTTCGCTAGAACATGCAATAAAGGAAGCATCGACGTAACTCTTCAACAAGGAGAAAGAGTCCGAGGTTGAACCGGTGCATCAATTGAGACGTCTATCCAAGCTGGCCATAGACCTCCACAAAGAGATCCGCGAGATGAAAACCAACCCGTCGCCTAGCACGCCCCGAGAAGAGCTACATAAAGAGAAACAATCCACAACTCAAGCGGTTTCCCGGCTGAGGGAAGCCGAGAGTGTCTATGCAGAAGTAGTCGAAACAATTGCTACATCATGGGAGCAGTTCATCGATGATGCTATGGAAGAGCAACTTACTGAGCAAGCTTGACAAGAAGATTTATAAATATTGGCACTGAAAGCTGAGATTAAGAAGTTACCAATGAAGGAGAAAATCACCCGGGGCAATGAGCTCAAGGAGATCCTCGATAAGGCCTAAACCCTATGCGATTAGGAAAGCATGCACAACAAGGAAACGACTGACCAGTGGGCTGAAGCTGAAAGGATAATAAAGTTAATTTATCCGGTTCAGCAATGCATCCATGAGTTCACTCATGCACTGGCGAGTACCTTGTCAGAACACCGAAGCAGGGGCACAGTGCAGGAACTCAAGCAGCAGGCAGAAGAAGCTTTCCAGGAGATATAACAAATTATACCTATTCTAGCCTAGTTCCAGCAAAACATTGGCAATGCATCCCAGCTTCCAAGGAAAGCTATAGTTGTAATGGAGACCGCAGAAGAGCTCCGAGAAGAAACAGGAGAAGAAGAATTCAACGCAAATAAGGGCACGTAGGAACATGACGCAGAACAACAAATGCACGATAAAAAAGGCATGGCTAGATGCAGAGCAAGCTATGGGCATAGACTTATCAGAACAGGATGAAGAGGAAGTCGTATAAGCCCAAGATAAAAAAAAAGAAAGTAAGGAGAGGACTGCGCAAGATAACATGCAGTCAAAGCTAAAAAAAAAATCTATCTATATTTTCCCAAAAGATACCGCATAGATCGGGCCACTCATATGTCCCTTGCTTAGTGGCTCGGGACGAGCCACAGGTGAGTGTTGGGGGCTTGTTGGCCTGGGGAAAGGGGCATAAGAAGGAACTTCATGCACGCATCCAAGGAAAATGTGTCGCGCGCGTGATAGAAGCAAAGGAAGAGCGCGAAGGACAAAAATGACCTGCGAAGGTAGAGCAGAGAGGTGCACGGAAAAGGAAAGGCAAGCACGGAAGGGCACACGGGGGGAACAAGCGAAAAGCGATAGGGTGTTCATGGGTACAGAAGCTGGCTTAAGTTGGTGGATTCCACACAAGTGAAAGCATGCTGTAAGTAAGGCCGTTAGTGCCTCGTGTCGAGTCAGGATCACCATAGTTGTAGCCTTGGGGGCAGCTGATGGTGATAGTTAACAGACTGCCTGTAAGCAGTCGACCCAGTATGGTCATGTAAAATGTTATAAATAGGAGAGATTTAATAGTTAGAAGGTTGATTTTTGTTAGTCATAATTACAGAATAGGTTTGATAGATGAGAGTTGTATACAGTTACATAAAATAGACCTAAGGAAAAGGTGATCAGGAATCTGCAGGACGCAGAGAGAATAGTGCAATGAGGAAGCTCTGCTAGAGAGATGCAAATGCTAGGAAGGTCGATCCATGCTGTGTGCAGATCTGTAGGTAGTAGCAGTAGATTAGGAGAAATAAGACAAAGAGCATGAGAACTATGAGTCTGAACTTGAAGACATATCCTAAGATTAGTCTGCATCTCACAGACTGCAAGGTGCTATATCCTTTCTCATGCCAAATGAAGAGCACCTTGGTAGTTTTTCCCAGATGGGTTTCCACATTATTTCTTGTCTCCAAATGAATGATTGATGTGGTGAATGTTTATGTGATTGGTTAATAGTTGTTATCCGTATAATGTTAATTGTAGTTCTGTTTCTGTTAGTTTTTTGCAATCGGTAAATGGATGAACATAATGCCTTATTGAATTGAACTTGTATAATTGTATATCATTCTGTGTGGTTCCTAGTATGAATTCTGACTTAAGTGATCAATTCGATTGATGTGAATCAACTGAGCCGCACGAGTTGCGCCAATTGTGAGGGGGAAAGGAAAGTTAGGTCATGCATGATGACATACAGTTGTGCTCATTTGCGTAGAACCAACTCCTTCGTCCAGCCAACCTGCTGCCTTCGTTGAGCTCCTTAGTTACGAGCCAAGGGACTGTACTTTCTCGATAATCATGGAAACATGGTTCTGGAAGTTACCCATCTAAGAGATATCTTGGGTGAGACTGCACCTGCTTCGTAGGTGTTGCCAATGGGGATTGCTCTATCGGGATGGTATCTCGGGTAGTTGTTGGATCGACGAGTTGTGCAGGACCTGGGTCACGTAAGTGGGGAAAAGTGGCCAACACTTCTTTATATCTACATTATGGACTAAATGCACCATCCAAGCAGCTTCATAGAGGAACCAATGCTGCTCTAGGTATTCCATTCCATTCCCATTGAACGTGGGTAATCTAACATCTGTTCCCGCCATTAGAGTGGCGCCAGGGTTGTTCAATGAATTCCATGGGCTTGCTGGATTTACTGGGATCGCTGATGGGCTTCCTTAGGCACTAGTTCCAACACTAGGACTACTAGTGTTTGCAAGTGGTTCAGGTGAGGAAATTCTAGGTCTCATTTCAGGGGATCTTCCTGGAATGTCATAGTCACATCCCATTCTCAAAGATTCTACATAATATTTTGATTCTGCTCTCTCAGAAATCATACTATACTCCTCCTCTTCGTCCCAGGATCCTTCTTCTAGGTGTGACCCACATCCATATTCACCCTCCCTGGGAAGGATGTAAGCCTCCTGCCTCCTGCTACCTTCCTCCTCTTTCCTAGCCGAAACCTCCTTTCACTTCTTAAGAATTCAGTGTCCAGCTCGTCTTCTGAGCTTCCTTAGAACATTTCTTCTTACTACCTTCCATATTACTCCTAAATCTTTCACAACATATCCTCTTCACAGACTACGCAACTCAGTCGTTGAGTTGTAAAATACCCTTTTCATAAAGGAGCATTTTAATCCATATGTTTATAGAAATAAGGCACCTCCCTTGAGGTCCTTGAAAAAATTGTCTCCCTGCCTCACTATACAAGGTTATCGCTTCAACAGCAAACTCCTTAACATGTCCTTCTAATATGCTATCAATCCAGAAATCAACAACTCTAGAAATAGGGTAACTTACTTGTGCTACTTCTTGTGTCAACTGGCCAGTCCAGTCAGTCACTCCTCTGTCTGGAAGTCATCCTGCTGGGATGCTAACTCTGATAGCCATTCTCACAATATAATGGGAAACTTTGTGAAAAAAAGAAAAAAAAATTCATGGATATTTGAATACAGATATCGCTGTAACCAGTTCCCAGGGCTCAGTTATGAACCCTCACTTTCCTTCTGCACGAATATCAATTTATTTAAATCCATCCACTCCTTGAATTCACTCTTATTCAGGTACCACAACATATCCCTTGATTTGATCGATAATGTCCTGACAACGAAACCATTTGTTGGCCACTTTTCCTAACTTGTGCGACCCAGGTTCTACGCAGCCCATCAATCCAACAAACACCTAAGATACTAGCCCGATAAAGAAAGCCCTGTCAACAACACCTGCGATGCAGGCGTAGTCTCACCTAAGATATCTCTTCGATGGGTAACCGCTAAAACCATGTTTCCTCTATTGCCGAGGGATTATAGTTCCTTGGCACGTAGACAAGGAGCTCAACCAAGTCGCGAGGATGGAGTCATTTTCGTTGAACTATAGCGCACACTGCGCATATATTCTACTAACTACTAATGGTGTGACACAGATTCAGCCTTAGTACTTTAAACATGATAGAATGTAAAAGTAAGCTAACAGATAGGCGTAGCATACAGGCGTGCAACAACGCTCGCATCATGAACATAAACTAACACTCAAAAGCAGTGCATAATAACCTATTCATGCATTTGAGCTCTTATTGATAGTGCGACTGTTATGTATCTAATATTATGAGCAATTATTTTAATATTAATGTAGTGTTAATTAAAACATAGGATCACACCCTTTCAGTGAAACGGTTTATTTTTTACCTATAAAAGGTTTTCTCATCGTTGTAATTAAATCAACAATCAATATTCAATTTTACTGAGGTTAATTTCCGGAATTCATGTGGGTTTTAGAGTTTTAGTCCGCTTCAAGTGGTATCAAAGCGAGGTTACTATTCAAGCTTCTAGGCTTTCCCTAAAAAATAGGACCTTGTCCTTAAAAAAAATAAAAGGTAAAAGTAACCCCCCCCCAAAAAAAGTAAAACGAAAAAAAAAGTAAAAGTGAAACCACACATGGTTTCTGAATAAGTGGGGTTGGGTTTGAAAATAAAGTACAAAATAATTACTTGTAAAGAGAGAGTGAGATTTGAACTTAGGTGGGGAATGTAACATTCATCCCTCCCAACCACCCAATCTACTCACATTTTACAAAACTTAAGGGAAAATAAAGATTTTATTATATAATAATTAATATAATAATTAATTATTATTCCTTAAATCTCACCATTCTTAATAAAACAAAATTCCTCCCTGCACAGGAAAAATGGCAAAAATGAATGAAATTAAAGAAAGAATGGAGAAATTAGAGCTTAACCAAGCCCAAGGTTCTAAAAATATTGAGGGTTTACACTCAAGACTCAACCAAATCGAAGGAGAACTATACAAAACCAAAAAGGAATTATCAGAGACTATCAAAAAAGAAGTCAACTTAGCAGTATCTTGGGAGATGGAAGGTGTAAAAAGAGACATTGCAATATTGTTCGAAGACGGGTTAAACAAACTCGAGCATCATTTGGAAAACAAAATTACTACACTAGTGTGCAATATGTCAAAGGAAGACCAACCATCCTCAAATTCAAGGCACCATAAGACAATTCCTCCCAAAAGAGGATGTCCACAAGAAGAGTTCGATCACGATCTCTCTACAAATCATGAGCAGTCACTTTCTCCTCCAAAAAGGAATAGATATCAAATGAAACCCAAGTTAGAATTGTCAAAATTCAATGGAGACACAAAACGGAGTGTGGCGTGGATCAACAAGGCAGAAGAATTTTTTTCCATACACAATATCACAACTGACGAGGAAATGATAAAATATGCCTCTATGCAACTAGAAGAGCGGGCTTACAACTGGTACATGTGGTGGAAGGTTACAACACAGGAAACTAAGCTCAAGTGGAGAACCTTCAAAAACGATTTCTTTAAGAGGTTTGAAGACTTAAAAGAAAAAGACTTCTTTGCAAAACTTACCAGATTGCAGCAAAAAGGCGATGTCGATGAATACACCGACGAATGGGAAGCCCTGGCGACACGTGTGCCAGAACTCACAGATAGTCAACGCCTCCAGACTTATGTGTATGGACTAAAATCCTATATAACAGATGAACTAGAGCTACTAAATGTATCAACCTTGGACAAGGCGAGACGCAAGGCAAAAATCATTGAAGAAAAATTAAAAAAAACGTGGAACAAAAACCATGACAAAGATAGAAGGTCTACGAAAACCGACACCAAATACCAGCCACCACATGTGAGGAATGACAACAAAACCACTTTATAATCCCAGCGGATGAAAGAAGGAAAGTGTAAGTATTGCGGAGAGAAGTGGGACCCAAGACACAGATGTTTAAAAAAAGAGACCACCAAGAACTTATATCAATGTGAAGCAGAAGAAGAAGACAAGTCAGATAGTGATGAATCCAACATAGAAGAAACTCGTGACATTGAAAATCCCTTGTCAGATTTAGAAGATGAAGAAACTCTC